>JBBPDB010000002.1:2008212-2019450 GCA_037974465.1 Brachypetersius altus | reverse complement strand
TGCACCTCTACTCGCTTTTTTACTTTTTCTGTATCTAAAATCTGAACGTTAGCATTAACGCTAGCGTTAGCATTAGCACTAGCATTAGCGTTAGCGTTAGCATTAGCGCTAGCATTAGCGTTAGCCGATATATCGGTCGGGCTCTAATTATCAACCTCTAGTGTTTGTTACCTACATAAGCCTCACAGCTTCAGTTTGGAACTACAGAAGCCAAATCTGGCACATTGTTTGGTTGTTTGACTAGAGGCAAGTGGAAAATTATGTAAATTTTTTACTAAACCTGTAGTGGATCAGATCTGATTTGTAATCGCTGTGAAAAAAAATCTACACAAATTAATGGGTTCAGCTTCGACCGTGTAATGTGAACATGGCTTGATGCATCTATCTTGTGCAAACGCAGCACTTCTAGCTGTTACCACATTGCATACTGACACTGGATCCAAGACTACAAGGACAAGGCTGCCGATATGTTCTAATAAACGGCTGCCCTAAATAAAGGTCAACACCACAAAGTGAATTTATTTAGACAAGTCAGAGCCTGCTGACATAAATCACTGAAACTCTTTATCTTCTTCTGGCAGGGAGACGTCCATGAGTGAGCTGTGCTTCATGGGTTGTCATTCGGGCCTTTCTGACGACGATCAGTTCAGACGAACGTCTGCCGGCTAGTGGCAACATCTCTCACTGCCCTCCTCGTGTCTGATTTCAACCTAATGCGACATTATTCATATCATGGGATGCGTCAAATCCAAGCGCAGAGATCCCACTCAGAACTCAGACTCCGTGGAGAGAGTGGACGGCAGGTCGGGAAGAAAGAGAGGGGAGAAGGCCGTGCTGGTTTACGCGGAGACGGGCCCGGCTGAGGACTCGCCGGGAGTTAACCCGGTCCTGCTGGACTACGCCCAGAGGCTGTCGGAGGAGATCGTGGCGAGGGCCGTGCAGCAGTGGGCCGAGGTGGACAGCCGCTACAGCGACATCCCTTATATCGAGTGTGACGTGCCGTGAAGGCCAGAAACTGTGATCTTAGACCTCTCCAACATGTGGTTTTCCAAGGTCAGGAGAACCACTAGGCCTAACCAAAAGCAGACCAGGTGGAGTAAACTTAGTACATTGCGTGACTGAAGGAAGAAATACTGTTCGATGATTGGACGCCCTTTTTGGAAACACATTATTCATAGAACCATCTTTCTGGGAAATGGCACTGTGGCATTATTCTGGCCTGGTCAACGTTTCTTTCTGTCGGATTGAGCCAGTTTGTGACTTCACAAAAGGGACAAGAATACTGCTATCAAAGCACCAGTATGCCTCTGTAGTCTTTATTTTTCATTATCAGTGTGACATGTCATATCCAGAGCGTGGTGCTTTAATTGGCGAGCCAAGGCAAACGTGCAGAGGCCAAAACGACGCTACTCCCAGGGATGCTATTAATAGGCCTTTCTCTTGTGTCTCCCCGCTTTTATCATAGTCTCTGTTTGCTTGGATCAGCACACACACACACACACACACACACACACACACACACACACACAGATTCCATCGTCTTTGCAGGTGTATCAGGGTGCAGCAGGACAAAGTAACGTACTGAATTTACTTGATAAATTAACATCATTTTCACATGAATACAGTGCATCACACCACAATCATTGCCAAAAGTGAGTAAACTAACAGTAATTTTTTGTAATGTACTTCATGTGGGAAAGATTTGTGTCAAGCAAATTCAGTGCCTCAACTTGTTTAGTGCACTCACGGTAACAGAGCGGGGGGTGTTTGCCAGGGCCTTGTCTAGATGGACGTGAATGACACGTCATACTTTGTTCCACGTGCCCCTCTCTTGAGTAGGAGTGTTGGGATACTAAATTAGGGATCTCATGGACACTGAGACCAAATACTCTTAAGGGAGGGGTTTAAACCACAGTATAAATGCAAGCCATCAGGTACAGGGTGTGCACTGTGCCCTTAAACCATGAGGTAAAGTCATAGGAACGTATTGAAATATACAGCTAAATGGATCTCTTCCCCTGTGGGATTTGGTGTATTACATTGTCTACAGACCAAATAATGGAGAAGTCTCTTCTGCTGTCATGATTGCTGCAGCTCAAATATGCAAACCTCAGAGGCAATGCCATGTCAGAGGGGAATTCATGCCAACTTTAAATAGCTTTGTGCTATTATGACTGCCGAACTACTAGTTATAAAGCTTAGGTATGGGACCACAACAAGCCAGTGTCCTTAACAAATAGTAAAAGCACAATCTGCTCTTTTGTGAGAAGCATTTTAGGCAAGTTCTAAAGTTCAAAAAGAAAAAAAAAAGCCACAATGACCTAAAGTAACCAGTGTCCCTTTAAAGTGATGTCTATAAGAACCACAAGTGTTTTAAATCAAGCGAGGGCTGGGATTTGCCTAAACAAAATTATGCAGGTATTCAGATATTTATCTACTGGAATAATCGTCATAATAAAAAATGCTAGTGTTTAAAGCAGTAAGTATGATTTCCATTAAGATGTCAATTTGAGGCCTTTGAGCACAAGGCCAGACCCACAGCAAGTTCATTCCACTTCTCTACTAGACGCTCCAAGTACAAACAGCAGTACAGAGACCAGCTGGGGTCCATTTCTAAACAGAGCAACAGCACAGTTTTGTGCTGATCCTGAGTAATCTCCAGGGAGCATTTCTCAGATTAGCTGGATAACATAAGCCAAAACTGTGGGTTGTCCAATAGAAATGCTCCTTGCCTTTCTTCTCCTACCGGCTTAAGTAGCTGACTTGTCAGTCAAATCCAGATTCATTTCCAGCACTGCTAGCACTTCTTATATTTGCCTCCAATAGAACAAACACACTCCTGGAAGGTACTACTGTACCAGGGAATACCATGTTATCCACAACGATCAACCTTTTTTTTTGTATTTTCTCCATATGCATTGCCAGTATGCAGACAGAAGGATTGCAGTCTGATTTCAATGGAGAAATCCACTGTGTTTAAAATTTCGGCACATTTCAGTCGTTGAAATCATAGTGGTTTAATTGACTCAGATTTCTTTACAGTGGTGGTTATGGGAACCAAGGTTTGCAGTATCTATCGTATAAATAGAGCCCCTTTATTACCACTAGTAATAAGTAATGTTGATGGTAAAATTGTGGCAAACATGGATTCTCTGCCATGAAGGGATTAAAAAGATAAGTGATAGGCCAAAACAGTGTCTTCAGCACCTGGCAGCCTAACCATTTCATGTAATAATTTTCTTAGGGAGCTTTTAGACACTGAAGCTCCACCACTGTGAACAATTGCTTTTAGATCTGGAACCGCAAACCCGAAGTGTTCGGCCAACAGTAAAAGATTGCATTTACATTTACGGCATTTTTCAGACGCTTTTATCCAAAGCGACTTCCATTCCCTAATTACAGGGGGCAGTCTCTCCCTGGAGCAACTTGGGGTTAAGGGTCTTGCTCAGGGACCCAGTGGTGATGCTGAAGTTAGAATTCGAACTTATGACCTCTTGGTCCAGAGGCAAGTATCCTACCACTAAAAGATCCTTCCTGCGTCCACAAGGATTCTCCAAGAAACAATCTTCAATTTCTCCAGAACAGAGCCCATTAAACCACCCTGAGAGACGTCTTAGTGATTTAATAATGCATTCCAAAGTTGGCAGAACTCCTCTTTAATGCTCAATCCTTCTGTTTCCTCTACTGGACACTGAGACTTTATCTACCTGATTAACAGGAAACCTTAGTGGTGCTTATGCAGGAGGTGCTTCTGTTCAGAGGCTTTCATTTCAGTTTACTGTACCAAACCCGGTGTTGTATGTGTGGTCAGCAGTGCTCAGCCTCACCTTTGTAAATAACGCAGAGAGAAAACGAGAACATGACATCAATGGATGAAGTAAATGCAAAACAATGTGACACCAATAAATAAAGTCAATGCCTTCCGCTGTACTCGGCTGCCTTCTGATTTCATTATTTGTTTCGCTGTCGTCTCTCGCTCACACACAGAGTGATTCAGCCTTTTCAGCATTTCAAGACTAAAGGTGAAAAGGTGTGTTTGTTTCTGCAGGGTTGTTTGCTTTACTGCTCCTTCTTGGGTGTGGACACAGTGCACAGCAAAGCAGGCCTCTGTGCTGGCAACTGAATCATTAGATTAGCAGCTCGGTCACAGGCCAGAGGAGACGTCTAATTGACTCTGTGGATCATTAATAAGCTTTCAGGAGACCGAGGATTCATGAAAGAAGCCTGGAGGGTTCACAAATACAAACACATACGCTGATAACTTTAACATCACCTGCCTAATATTGTGTAGGTTATCCCCTTTTGCTACTGAAGCTGTGCTATGGTATCTGGCAACAGGACAGATTCTGATTCTGATTCAGTCATTAGGGAATGCCGTTGCCATTAAAGAGCGTACTTGGTCTGCAAACATTTTATGGGTATTTATCAAAATAACTTCCACATTATTGGCAGGACCCAGTTTCCCAGCAGAACATTGCCCATAGCATCACACTGGCTCCGCTGGCTTGCCTTCTTCCTATAGTGCAGGATTATTTCATTTCTTTCCCTGGTAACCAAGATTCAGGCCACTAACTTCCACTGCTATGTGTTCCAGTTCTAATGCTCACCTGCCCTCTGTATAGGCTGTCAGCAGTGGACTGGGTCAGTATGGGCTCTCTGCCTGGTGTGCAGCTACTGTGATACACTGTATTCTGGCACAGAGCCACTGTGAACTTTTTCTTCAGTAGCCCTTCTGTTGGACTAGATCAGAAGGAGTAGCCCATACTCGCTACTCAGTGAGCCTTGGGCACTCATGACCCTGTCGTTGGTTCACTCTGTTGTCCTTCCTTGGTACCGACTACTACAGCACACCTCGCAAGATGCTCTGACCAAGGCGTCTAATCATCACAATTTAATCCTTCACAAATACGGAAATCACAAACACAGCTATAGCAATGCATGACATCTCTGTTAAAATGTTCTGTAATGAAATGACAAGCACATTAAAACACTAAGTACCAAACATTTAATAATTTTCATAATTATGCACACAGAATTATTAGCCAATCAATTTACACACACAAAGGCAGTCATTTAAGGCTTTTTTTTTTACTTTTAAAACTATTTAACAATAACTCACTGTTTATCTAACGCTTCAGCATTACAGTTCTTCAGTCCAACTGCTTCATGGTTAGTGCTGCTCATTGCAAGAGACCTTCACACAGCAATTGGAGCAATAAACCCTGTCATGGTTCATTTTTATAATAACCAGTTTTTTGTGCGCTTGCTGCTTTTGTGCGATTGCAGACATAATATTGGTTTGGGTAGTGGCCCATGCTGACTGATAACCAAATTGCCTTGTATGAGAAACAACTGAAGGGGCTTTCATTTCTAGTGTGTACTTGCTAGTAAGAAGAAAGACAAGTCCCAAGGAGTTTCGCAGTCCTCAAATACTTCAAGAAATCAGCATTATTCTTTCTAAACACTGGCTCAGCAGATCTGTTCGTCGTCTCCAGGGAAAAGTTTTGCTGGCTGTTCTTTAGGTCTCACATTGTGCCTCACATTTTTACGCAGATCAGCCTTTTTTATGATGAAAAGCTACAAAAGAATGAATGCTCAGATTCTCTCAGAGGTGATAAAGCAAACTTATAATGCTATTTTATTTTTGCTGCTGTAGTGTTCACAGTCTAAGGTCTCTGTCTCCCAGGGAGCTGAAACATTCTTCCACAAACTCCTCGGTGACCTCAGTCAGGCATGAGGGCTTCCACTTAGGATTCTGGTCCTTATCAATCAGCACTGCAAGCAGATGAGAGGAAAATTCTTAACGGCTTGATTGCACGGTGCGATTTAAGAGGAAAATTTAAACATAATTCAAGCTTCTTACCAGCTCTCACCCCTTCGTAGAAGTCGTGTCCTCTCTACACATACACAAAAAGAGTTTATTTATAAAGCACACTATGGTACACAAAAGGCCATTCAACGTCCTTTATGGAAACAGAATAAAAAATAAAATCGAATAAAAGAATGGATGAAGGAACAGAATAAAAACGGGTGAATTAATGAGAATAATAAATAATAAATAAAAGAACAGAATGGAGACATTTATCAGCAGATTAGGAGAAAGTACAGAGAGAGATAGGGTGGGAAAATGTTCTGAGATGTCACATACCATACAGGCTTGGGTGAGTCTGTACTCCATCACAAAAACGTCCTGAAGACTCAAACCGGCTCCGTCCCGCTGCTGCCTGAAGGTCAGCTTCAGCGAGGTTGGAGACATCTTGGACAAAGTCTACAGCATCAGAAAACATCTTTAGAAATCTCCAAAGCTTCAGTTCAGACGTTTGCTGAAAAGCCTTTTACCCAATTACCCAAGCTTCCTGATCTACTTACCCAAAATATTATAATAGTCTATCAGCAAAGAGATATGTACTACCACCTGCATTAAGCAAATTTGATTGAAAACACTTTGAGAACTTGTGGGGCTATGTTGGAAAATGTGTCACTCTGGATACTCCCCAATATATTTATTTATTTTTTAAGTAGGAAACTCAGATCAATTGCTTTTCAAAATTCATACAATACACGCACGCCATTTTTTCATTAGCCTTAATGCTTATTCACACAATGAAATCACTGTCAAGTGCTTCTGATGCATTTTTAATTCAAGCTGGATAAAAGGGAATTTCTCTCAATAATTCATGCAGCGATAAGACAACAAGGAAGCACCGTCCGACGGCAGCTGCCAAGCAGTTTTCCGTTTTGACGAGCTCACGATATAAAACACTTGGAGATGCAGGGCACATCCAGCTACTTGAGACGAGGAACAGAATGTCTCTGAGTGACCCATAATGCAATTGAAGGGTAATTATGCGGTGAGTGTTTACACACAACAGAAGGCTTTTAGACAAAATAACAGTCAAAACCCTCTTCCAATACTAAAGCGATGAAGATGGTCAGCGTCAACTTAGTCGTCATCATCATGTTTTAACCCCCGTGTAACAGCGGGAGAGAACAGCACCTCTGTAAGTGGTAGCAGAACAAGTCTAACCCTGTTAAAGGCTTTTGTGCTGTTATCACTCCTGTAATGAGACACATAAAGACATCACACCCACACACTGTGCACTGGAAGCTAAATCTTTACTTGGCTGGTGAACGCTCCTGAGCCAGCCCTGTGAAACGGTCAAATCAGATTTCCTGTTTTACCTGATCAAATTCCCGCAGCTGGACACGATAATGGCATGTAATCGTTTGCTAAAGGAGCTGTATTGGTGTCTGAATGTGGTCCATATTGGAATTGACAGGTATTTGGTTTGTTATGATTGATTTTTTTCTCTGAACACCGCCGAGAGGAAACACATGGTGAAAACTCACTCGCCATTAACCCACACAAACTGCAGCAGAGTGTAAGAAGCCCAACAAGATCAGGAGCGCAACATTTTGAGCTTTGAACGATACCGAAATGATTTATTACCTAAATATTTGTGAGTACCTTATCTTTTCTTGTCTTATTGTTTAATATTACAGTCAGACTTTTATGAAGGCCTTAATGTTGCATCACATGTAGCAGCTGGTGGTCTAGTGTTTAGGGGTTCGCCTTGCGATCAGAAAGTCATTGGTTTGAATCCCAAGACTACAGAAGTACCCCTGAGCAAGGAAACAACCCCCACCCCCCACGCTGCTCCCCGGGTGCTGTGTTCCCGGTTTCCAGCTGCTTTGCTTGGTGAAAGGGTTTAATGTAAAGAAAAAAAAATTCACACTGTGTTTCCTAAAAAAATGGTCACTTTTACATGTAAAGTCTGCTGAAGTGAACACTAGTGTCTATGGAGTAAACAGTTTTCACCTGACCTGCTCAGGAATGAGAAACTGGCCAGTCCCCACCTGTAACTGTTTCTGAGCGAACGCAGAGCCGTCCTTCCGCAGGTTCTCCAAGATCTCCTCCACGCTGCTGGATTTAAAGAGCCTGCAAGAAAGACACAAGTTGAATAAGACCACGGTGCACAGTAAGGGTGGAACAGTTGTCAATGTTGATGAAAAACTGCAATATAAAACCAAATGATAACCACACTGCTACGAACTTGAATAAGTTCGGTAAATGATTATTGTCATGATTTAAGTGTAGAGCCTCTCCCTGTAAAGCCTGTACACACATTTACAGAGTTGGTTTAGACAGGGTCATGCTGTCTAAACCAACAGGGTCACAAATATAAATAACATGGTAGTATTACCATATTATAGCTATCATATGGCAGTATTATGGACCAAACAGAGAGGCTCAAAATGATCTTCTGTCCTGAAACTATAAGACTTCCTAACCTCACTGCATCTCACCTGCTGTCTGTGATTTAAGTCTATACATCAATCCACAAAGCAGCCCACTGCACTGATCTTGCTTCTGTTTATAGTGTTTGTTTATTTGGAATAAACTCTGTGTATATTTTTGTGACCTTAACTTTTCAGATCTCTTTAATTTTAAATACTTAATTGCACATTATTGACTCATGGACTCATTTCACTAAATGTTGTACTTGTTGTAGATGTGACAAAGACCAGAGGAGGGAGGATATAATGATGATAAGTCACTAAAATCATGACAGAAATTCTTGTTCCACCCTAGCGCAGTGCATGAGCAACAAGCCTCTAACCTCTAAAACTGATAGCTGGCGGATGTTCCCTTTAACCTCTGTGCACCATGGCAGACTAACGGAACATGTCAAGCAGAATTAGTCATCCCACTCAGTGGAGCGGCTCCATAATGCATCTGCAGTCATTATATAACGCACAGAGACAGCCAGAGTCTGAGCCAAACAGGTAAATACGGAGTTTATTTACTCAATAAAAATGTGTTCCGCTAAACGCTTGAAACCCGCTGAAGCAGAGACGTGGCAACTGTGTGGCGGCATGACAGCGCAAGATTCTGGAGCACTGTCATCCTATCAGATGGAGCGGCACTATGCTGATCACTGCAGATTATTTGGACCTTTGATCAGGAGAGATATCTCCAAGAGGAATCAACTCTGCCTTTTATGAGTGGAACACTTCCCATGAAGTGTCCTGTCTTAACCCTTAGAACTGTAATTTCAACAGCAGGATGTAATTATTTATTTCTCCCTCATAGTTTACGGAAACGTTGAACCAAGCTAGACATTTTGGTTTTAACTCACTACTTTCTGGTGATTCAAGTGTTAATAAGTAGATGAAATGTATGTGTGTTTTTTATGGTGACAAACTGTTGGCCCTGATGAACGAACATGACTGGCATTGATCCCTCCCTGATATAACAACTGAGTTAAAAGTCAGTCAAGTTGTTTAGCTAAGTCGTTCTTAAACAGGTCTTCAAGAGCCTCAGATATTTGCTCTGTTTCTCTGTGCTGGGATCCAGCTAAAATGTGGAACTTAAGGGGGCCCTACTGGCAAACCCCCCGCTTCATACCATGAACATGAAGCTGAATTCTGCCCCAAAATATAAGCACACAGCCATCATTACTCGCCAGTTTTTATTAAGACAAGGTGTGCCCAACCCTTTGATGCACAGTTAGTCCAGACCTTTAAAAGCTTCCAGAACATTGTTTTAGCAGAGTTTCACATCTCTAAGTTTCCATTTGTAAAGGTGGATTCTTTTTATATTATTAAAAGGTGGTCTTTGGTTTCGCTCTATTTTTGTGTGGCAACATAAAAAGGGTTTCATTTATCTAAATGTCCAGAGAGGGGACGGACTGAGGTTAGGAGATGGTTTAACTTTACCTATCAATGGCTTCTGTGTGCTCCTGCAGGACAAACGGCTTCTCTGCATCCAGGGTGCTCTGGGGACACAATACAATAGTCTCCGTCAAAACCAAACTCAATTATACACAGGAATGTGCTTGAGCACACGGTTCTTCAGCCCTCCCAAATGATCTGTACTGCACTGTCCATATAAGTGTGTGTGTTCCTTCTGTCTGCTTTGTCCTCTCGGGCACTATTTTACACTCGGTTCAGCAATTCTGGTTTGAGTGAGAGACTGACAGACAGAACTAACTCTGATCTGTGCCAAAGCGTCAGTGTGTGTCATCCTGAAGGCCAAAAAGCTCCATCAGACTTCAGCAAAAAATCAGCATAATTCATCACTCAGTCGAACAGTGTTTACAGTGTTTTGATGGGAAATCGCTCTTTATAGAGAACTTACTGAGTTTTACAATGATGACCTTTACAGTAATGGTGAGAGAAACCAAGAGTCATGACACAAATACAGTAATTTTGTTTACTATGTAGGTGAATGCAGTGTTGAGTCTTTCCTAGTGTTTCTTTCTATTGGTGTATAGATTGAGAAATTAAACACTAGTCTGTCATACGGAGGGCAGCAGTGTTGCCCATTGCTGACACCAAGTATCAGTGTCAAGCCAATATCAGCAGAAAAGCCCAGACTGGATCTGATCCTATATTGTAACAAATGTAATCTGTAACAGCACAGTAATCTCACTGTATTTCTCACTGTGGTGATAGAAATGTAACTTAAAATGATAAGTGAGCATGTACACATGTAATCAAATTTTTATCTGTAATGTAAATTATAAAATAGTGGTTCATCTAAAAATAGCCCTTTATGCACTGTTTTAGGAATTGTGCCTTAAATTCATTTTTTTTCATTATTTTAGGTCAAAACAATTACCACAAAACAGTGTCTCAGACATCAAGCTCACTGACTAATGTACTGGTGTATTCAAACATGTTTTGGCTGGTAGTTCAAATTTTCACCATTATTCCTATTATTATTAAGGTATACAGGTTAACTGAACAGAAACGACCTTATATTAGACCAGAATGAATACAGAATCCGATCACCACCATATGATGTTACTGTATCAGTATTTACATTCCATTCTTATCTGGGCATGAGAAGAGAACAGAAGACCACATGTCATGTCTCAAGTACTCAAAAGGTATCAGACGACATAAACAGGCTAAATAAAGTGCACCCTCAGGCTGGCTCAGAACAGAGGCTGGGCTGGTTGAAATGTGATAAAAGTGTATCGTGTTTTAATTCTGGAAGATTCCAAGGTGGTACAGATACTGTCTGCATCAGCAGACGTCGAACGGCAATTTTCCTCCCAGCCCCTCAGATGGAAATGTACGAAAAGCTGTGTGACGTAGGAGCCGTTTGGAGTCAGACTAATCCTCACACAGGTATTCCTGTTCTACATACACGCATACACACACACACACACACAAACACACACACACACACACACACACACACACACACACACACACACACACACACAC
>JBBPDB010000002.1:1991598-2008112 GCA_037974465.1 Brachypetersius altus | reverse complement strand
CCGGGCGCCGTGTTCCTGCTGCCCCCTGCTTCACTTGGTGAATGGGTTAAATGCAGAGGTTGAATTTCGTGCTGTTCGCATTGTGTGCTGTGGTGTGTTCACCTATGACAAATGGTCACTTTCAGCTTTTGGTCTTTTTAGCTTTGTTCTGAATGTCCAAAACTATGTTCTAGTCACTGTATGCGGCACTGTTCTAGGAACTGGTCATCCAGTACAATTTTACAAGCCCACTAAACAGCACATCAGGTTGTGGAGGTCTCTAGCAGACATGGTATATCCATAACGCTCAACGTTGTTTGTTTGGAAATTTACAAACCTTATTGTCTCACTATGTAAACTGTCTCACAAAGCGTTATAATGACAGGAATTTGATTCACGATATCTATTACAGATAATTTTGTATAATTAGTTAATTACATAATTTTCTGTCTGTGGGACAAACAATTTCCTGAATTATACTGTACTGAAACAGAATACATCGCCACCTATGCTTCCTGAGCTGTACTGCAATCTGTCACAAGGAAATTATAGAGCATTACAGAACACTTTTAATGTACATATATTTTACATGAATGGCATGCGTACATTTTTCCTATTTGACAACTTATTTCAGCCCTGATTTGGACTGCATTCGTTTCAATGGGTGACGCTTGTCGTAACACCTTCACTCATCTCATGAGTGATAAATCGTTCCCATATGAAAAGTAATGAAAACGCAATATAACAAGGAACTTTTTAGTGGGTTGTATATTTGTTGAATCTTTCAAAGTTCACTTCTGACGTGGTCACATGATCATGGTTATTATTACCGTATGTTCAGTATGTTCGTCTGACATTGTGAATATGTGCATGGAAAGTAACGTAGTACCTGTACCTGTAGCTGCAATAATAATCACCTATTTAATCTCTCCCACTGTAGAAAGGATGGAGTTCAAGTTCTACCACCATGAGCAAGTCAGTAGTTGAGAGATGTTCCAAAGCATCCATTGGTCTGCAATATAGGAAGTACTAAATTTGGATACATGTGTTAAATATGGCAAAGCCCTTCTTTCACCTACAACAAGAAGCAACATTTGCCTGGAAGAACAGTTTGGTGAGAAACAGTAAGTTATTGGGCTGTAATTTTATCAGAGGAAGAGGGAGAAAAACACCTGTGTGACCAATTCAGATGAAATAAAATCACAGTGCAAAAGAAGAAATGACACCAGGGCTCAGAGTAAATTGTAGAGATGACAATACAATTTTCCTTTAGTACTACATATATAAAAAATTTTGGTGGAGATTTTCTTCCCTTTAAAACAACTAAGCTTTAAAAAGAGCTATTTTTAAGAGAAGCACTTGATCTAAGGTGAGCATCTAAAAGTAGGCCATCATGCTCAAACGACTCAAGCTATTGCCTCACAGGAACTAACAAAATGACATCACACAATGTGAGTGTGTGCTGTTCCAGCCCAGGACTGGATTGAATTCCATCTCTTTTATTTTTTTACTCCAATCCAGCATTTTCTTCTAGCATCAGCCCGTTACTGAGACCAGGTTTCTATTCTAATACTTGGACCATTTCAAGCATTTGAGACAAGCAGCTGTCGGTGCAGAATTTTGGAACGAGTCCTAACACTGAGTTCCACATCCTTGTCCTCATTTGCCCTGAGATTCTGTCCGGCCACACGACTCGGCCTGACCCTCCCGACACAGCACTCCCTGACCTTGAAAAGCATCACTGTACAAACAAGAAGCACAGGACCATCAAGGAATCTGGGCAGCAGTGTGTATCTCTATGTCGATATGAGGTTATTACATCACAGCTTGCTCAGAGACAGGACTGTATCTTTAGGACTGACATTAAAAAGCAAAACTGACTCACAGTGCCCACATGGAGTAAACACATGGTGCATGTTATGGGTAAGCTAAAGGCAAAGTCATGATTTAAATTCAAATTCCACATGAATCTCAGGGAAGTAGAAGGAAAAAAAAATTCAGGCAGCAACATGTTCTATCTACGTCATTCAGCATCCCAGCCAATCAGCGGACAAGGACCATCCAATTCATAACAAACCGAGGTGTTTCTGGTGAAAGCAGCTCACAGCTTCCATCTACTGGATTATCTACACAGTGCAGGTCTACAATCTCAGGGATTAGAGGGGTTTATGAGTCACAGCTCATCTTGAACGTCACGATATGGAGAGATATAAACAACATGAATTACAAGGAAGATTTAATATTACATAAGGACTACTATTAATATTACTATAGACGTTTGGGATCTACATCTGAGGTCTGCATTCACGACAGGTCAAAACAGAATTAAAAATGTTCCACCATGCACTGCCTGATAACAATACAGAAAGCTCTTTAAGCGAGTGAAAAGGGATAAAAAGAAATACGGCTGGACAGAGAATGATAGGACAGACTGCTAAGGGCTTCAGACAAGACTATAGATAAAAGAACTACAGATATTAATTTCACTAGGACTTTTTCCTTTTTTCTAAAGGGATTAGAAGAGACAAACTGCAGCAAAAACATGAGAATCCAGACATTGTGCATAGACTGCCATCTGGTGGCTGCACATTGGTATGAAGTGAAAATCATTTGTCAAACAGGGATGTGTGAGCATGTGTGAATATGTAGATACACGCACGCACACATGCACGCACACGCACACAATATTAATTCTAAGTAGGGCTGGGCGATGTGGCCTAAAAACAAAATCTCGATTAATTGAACATTTGAACTTAATTACGATTAATTAATTTTTTTATTTATTTTTTTGCCCTCATAGTTCACTGACAAGTTGCTCAGTTGTCTCAGTGTTTAAGCTCTCCATGCTCGACATGTCGGCGGAATAACGTAACATAACGGAGTGGGGTCACGTGACACCACACGCGGTAGTGTTTTTAAAGGGAAAGTAATCAAAATAATCAACCTGGAAATATTTGATCGATTATAGGTTCTGAATGTCGATTTCGATTACTTTCTGATTAATTGCCCAGCCCTAATTCTAAGCATCCAAATGAGGTTGCTAAATAGTTTTATGAAAGCAAAACGAACTGTATTTGGTGTTGAAAATCACACAAATATCACAAGTGGACCTCCAGAAAGAAAAAATAAATTAATATAAAATGTATGATATGGGCCCTTTCTGAGTGGATCACTAGTTGGAAAGGATGCAGAGGCCAGGGGTGCAGCTTATACCCTCCTTGAGAAGACAAAAACATACTTAAAGAATACTTACTCCACCCATTGTAATTCCATTTATGAGGGCCACATACGGTTTCTTACAGGTTGCTGAAATCAGACATGGAATGAAATAACCCATATTACATCAGGGTTTTACTTGGTTTTATACACTGAAAACATGGTCAGAGTCAGAGTTTGATTTTACCTATAGCATTGTTCAGGGTGTATTCCTCACGGAACAGGTCTCGTCTTAATAAATCTCCTGCTTCGCCAGGCTCTACGAGGGCTGCAGCAGAACAATGTCATTAAATCATGAGAGCTACATAAAAATGAACAAAACATGTAGCTGAACACCATGGAAAGCATTTTTTGACAAGTGGGTTTGTTTTCAAAACCACATCAGGAGTAGGAGCTCTGATCTGGTCAGTTCATTATAAAACAGAGGAATCTGATCAAATACCAGCTCTCTCCAGCCCTGGTGGTCCGAAAAAAAAAAAAAAAAAAAAAAAATTTAATTTAAAAACATATATATAAATAGTCAGGTATATAATTTTTCATGTCCTTATTTTTCCATAATAATACAGTTTTTGCCACAGCTGAAAAATACACCAAGATAATTTGACTCCACATTTTTCCAATGATTGTTTTAATTTCCTTGAAGCTTTTACGAAAAAAAAAAAAAGTTTATATTAATTGCAGACATCTGAAAAATAAAGATGTGATAGTACTCAAGCATAACAAATGAAACAGGTTTGGGTGGATTATTGCAAATGGACTGCAATATACCCAGAAGTATAAAACAGAATGCAATTAAGGTTAATATCTTCCTTTAATCACACTTACATCTGATGTCTCCTCCAGCGCAGAAAGCTTTGTCTCCAGTTCCCTTGATGATTACAATATGCGTTTCTGAATCATCCTCCCATTTCTACACAGGAAGATTAACTATATGGTAAAACCAATCGAAATCAAAGGTAATAAATGATGATTAGTCTAGTCCAATCAAGTGCATTTGAGGGGTCAGACTGGGCTGGGCATTCTCGGACTCCCACAAAGTTTAATACAACTTGAACACCCTATTACATTTACAATACATCCATCTGGCAGATGCTTTTATCCATAGGGACTTACAATAGAAGGAAACACTCAAGTTTTGGGACAGTGGAAGAACCAGAGGAGAGTTCTAAATTCTAAATCCATATGTAAGCGTAGTGAAGGTAGATTAGTGCATTAGGAGAGGAAATGTCCTCTGAACAGATGAGTCTTCAGGAGGTTTCTGAAGAGGGATTCTGCTGCTCTGGTCGGCATAGCCAGATCATTCCACCAGCGTGGAACCACGAATGAGACCAGCCTGGATTTTTACATTCATAGCTGAAGTGAAGGTGGTCCACTCACCCTAAGCTGAGGGTAAATCTGTCGGATCATAGGGAGAGTCAGTGCATTCAGATATTTGGGCCTGTTTAGTGTGATCACGGCTGCATTTCTCACTCTCTCCAACAAAACATCTGCTCCTGCGTTGCTGGACACCTGGACATACAGATAAAAAAATGAGGACATGCAGACTGATCCATAATTACTTTGAATTGTGTTTTGCAAGCAGTCAGGGACTTACCATGTGTGCTTGCATCTTCTGCAGTCTGTAGATTGATCTCAAGCTGAAAGGGATCAGAGAAGAGATCAGTTTCTCTGAAAGTTTTAGTCCATCACTTCGAGGTCTATTATTCCAAAGACTATACTGTGATGCTGTATCATCTTTTTTTTTAACACCCATCCATTCTGGTCAACACTGGAAGGTGGCAGTAATTGTATAACTTCATCATAGGTTTTCAATAAAAGAAAGCTACATAAATGCACACTTTCAGCTTGATTTGGACTGGGGTTAAATATTTACTGCCAAATGTTACAATAACATTGATGCAGTTTACTGAAAAGGAGACATAAGACATGGAATAGCAGTAACATGCACAAATATTGCCAGATAGTGGAACCACATTAAAGTCAAGTTTGAGGTTTATACCATGAGCACTCTGTCCATAACAAATCAGCACAACAAGCATTTAAGCAACAATGCTGTGTAGTTCAAGACTAGGCTTTAAGTCTGCTCTGTATATCCAAAAGTTTGTAGACACCTGCTCATTAACTTTGCTAATTAAATACTAAGTACAGTAACAGTCTCTACTCCTCTGGGTGACACATTGCTGTAGTGATGTCACTGCATCCGCCCATAAGAACATTACTGAGGACAGGTAACCCTAAAAGCACAGGATAGAGCTCCAGAGAACACAGTTACACTGATCCACAAACCAGTGATGGGCAGGCTTTATGCTCCTTTAGTCGATGCTTGGGCATGGTGATGCCAGCGTGGCTTCTTTAGAGAGTTCCATTCTATTGCATTGCTTTATTATAGAGCTTATACAATTTGTGTGTGCAGTTAAATGTTTGTGTCTTCAATGGGAAAACTTTAAAGGAGTCAAGTCTACCTATCTATCTGCCACTGTACATGTCTCTCAGTATATCTTTCTATCTGTATGTATCTGTCTATCTATATACCTGCCTGTCTATGAATATGCCTGTCAATCTTTATACCTGTCTGTCTATATACCTATACATCAGCCAGTCTATTTGTCCATCTACATATCTATATTTCTGTCTGTCTTTGTCAATCTACTTATCAGTTTAACTATCGATCTGTCAATAAATCTATCTATCTGTCTCAGTGTCAGTGTGGTCTTCTCTCCAGGTCAGATTTCACCTCTGTTCTGCTCTGAACTGAAAGTAAGATGACTTTCAGAGTTCGGACACACTAAGAGATCAGAAGAACTTCTCTCACCTCAGAGAAATCCGCAGGGTCCTCAGAGCCATCTCTGGTCTCGTTCGGATGTTTAACCCTCACAATATCCACTGCAACAACCAAGGAATGAACATAGCATGGAAACACAGATACCAACGTAGAAAATGTTTTTCTAAATCTTCACCACACTGCCCCTACAGCTCTGGAGGACTGGCTGGGGTTCACGTGAGCTTATACGTTCACATTACCTCTTTATTCTACTTCTTATCATTTTTATTTAACATAGGGTGAGTTGCCCACATTTTTTGTATTTTGTATTTGTCACACCCAATAAACATTACAGAAGTCCAAAATACAAAACGATGTGCCACATTAGGGCAACTCACCCTACTTATTATTTAAAATTCAGCATTATTAATTTTTAATTAGTACTTTAATTTGTATTATCATAATTTAAACAATTGCGTATTATTTAAATGAGTTATATTACTGTTTGGTTTAATTTTATATTGTGATTAAAATAATTTAGATTTACTTGTAATAAAACTGAAAACTATTAAAAAAAAGGCTTTATATATTATTAAGATGTAAATGAAAATAGTGATGATAAAAAATTAAACCCTTTATAAATGTGGGGAAGAGGGGCGGTTCGACGTCATCTGCTTTCGGCCGTTGCCTGGCAACAACGGACGCGCTGCTCTCTCCGGAAGTGCGTGGCCTTAAAGTCATGGCGGAGCGAGAGGAGTCCGTGCTGAGGTTTCATATGTTATTGTTTTTAATCACTCTGTTGTTTTCAGGCTCTATTCTGGGGTCCGAACACGATGCTTTTCGCGCTGGAAATCCCACCTCATCTCCGGTAGCAGCGGCAGCTCGGGATGTTCGGTAGGTAGAACTCAAAAGCCACTGTGTTTACATCTCTAATTCAACACACATACTCAATGAACAAAAATATTGGGACACCTGACCATTGCACCAACAGGGACTTTAATGGCATTGCATTCAGATACACCAACTTTAATGTGGAACTGGTATCCCTTGCAGCTATAACAGCTTAAACTCATCTTGGAAGGCTTTTCGCAAGAGTTTGAAGTTTCTGTGGGTGTTTGTGCCCTTCCATTCTGTAGAGCAGGAGTGTCGAACTCCAGTCTTGGAGGGTTGTGGTCCATTTCCCTGCTCAGAAACACCAGGTTCACGTCGCCAGTTAATTGCCAGGTTTAGTGAATGAGTTTGAGCAGGAGAACCATCAAGCTGTGCTGGACACCGGCCCTCCCGGACCGGGGTTTGACACTCCTGCTGTAGAGCAACATCAGGGCAACATCAGGCACTGATGTTGGGCGAGAAGGCTATGGCTCACAATCTCTCTTCCAGTTCATCCCAAAGGTGTTAGATGGGGTTGGGGTCAGTCAAGTTTTTACACACTGAACTCGTCCAGTTATGTCTTTATGGACCTTTCTTTGTGCACTGGTCATGCTGGAATAGAAAAAAGTTCTTCCCCAAACTGTGTCCACAAAGATGGATGCATGGTGTTGTCCAAAATGTCTTGGTGTGTTGAAGCATTAATAGTCTCCTACACTGGAAGTGAGGTGTCTAGCCCAAACCCTGAACAACAGATGTGTCCTAATACGATTGTCCTTATTGTGTATGTTTGTAGTCGTTTGGATAAAAGTCGTTTGGATAAAAATGCACAGCAATCAACAGCTTTTATTATAATCAGCAAATAGTAATGCACAAACTTACCTGTAGATAGTATATACTAGTAGTAGTATGTTACTACACATAATTGAGATCAGTAGTATGTTATACTGACATATGTAGTAAGTATTATGTAATGCTGTCATAAGTTGTGAGTAGTTTATAAGTAATATTGACAACATCAGTGAGCAATTTTGACTGATTGTGCAAGTAAAATATTGTATGCAGGAAAGTAAATGCAGAATTGTGAGTTGTCCTGTTTTCAAATCTTATTCTGCAGCTATCTGCTCTATGACGTGAACCCTCCAGAGGGCTTCAACCTGCGGCGTGATGTGTACATCCGCATGGCGTCTTTGGTGAAGACCCTGAGGAAGCAGGGGGACTGGGTGTTGGTGCTGCCTCCCTGGGGCCGCCTGTACCACTGGCAGAGCTCTGATGTGCACCAGGTTCAGATCCCCTGGGCTGAATTCTTCAGTCTAACCAGCCTGCAGGCTAATGTGCCCGTCATTGAATATGAAGAGTTTATTGCGGGTAAGGTCCCATGAAATGCATTTAGAAGCATGTCTGAGCCTTTGCTGAAAAGTGATAATTATATGTCACAGAACATGTGTGCCATATGTCTATGTTGTGTGTGAATGTGTGGCTCTAGAGTCTGGTGGGCCCTTCATTGATCAGGTGCTGGTGCTGCAGAACTATGCTGAAGGCTGGACTGAGGGTAAATGGGAGGAAAAGGTGCATGAGCGACCCTGCATTGACCGCCTTATGTACACAAAAGACAAACAAGGCTATTACAGGTGCTGGCAGGGTCTCAGTCATACAGTCATGTTTATATATGTGTCATGGCTCATGCTGTTTGCATATGAAATGTTCTAGAAATGATTGACAAACAGTAGCTTTAAACAGGTTCTTTGCATTCTGTTTGCTCCCTCTAGAGGCTGGTTCTGGGGTTACGAGGAAACTCGAGCGCTCAATGTGACTTGTTTATCTGCTCAAGGCCATGCCTCCATATTAGCGCCATTCCTACAGGAAAACACCACAGCCACGTGAGTCATTAAGGAAAGCTTCCTTTCTGTTTAAAGAAGTAAATCAGACCACCTTTGGATCCACCAGCTGTATGGAAAAAATGTGAACCTTCCCATTATGGTGAAAATAAGTGCACACCTGCTACAGAAGACAAACTTAAGTATTGCGTTTCTCGCAAATTGTAGTGGGCAGTTTCTGTTAATTTGTTGATAATAACACACTGGAAGATAATACAACATAACATGTGCTGTATTTTCTGCACTTTTGTTCAGTTTGTTAAAGTCAGCAAACAAGCACTGATGTATGTCGCTCTGGATAAGAGCTATCAAGGATGTGTACTTATGTTTTGTTGATTGTTTTAAGAACAAATGTCATTTGACCAGAGGTGTCAAATCTTTTGCATACGACTCTAATACGCCACAGATCCGTTCCTTCGACGGTGATGTAACCTGAATTTTGGTGTCGAAACACCCTAGCCTAAGTCAAGTACTGATCCTAACACAGCTGTAAAATCCTAAGCCACAGAAAAAGGAAAAGTAAAACTCCCTCACTCATGCGCCGTGTTACTGTGTGTTCTTCTGCTTTGTGCAACCAAACTATGTAATTCTTCGAATTGCTAAAGAAAAATTAATGCATGAGTGTACACTTATTCTACCACAGGTCTGTATCACTGGACAGAGCTGAGACTGTCCTTCATGATCATTATGCTGGAAAAGACTACTGGGATGTAAGTACATTACTTTTTTTACTGTGAAAAGACTAACATTAAAATACATAACAGTGCATTGCACATATCCGAGATGCCCAAACAGTTTTTTCTTCATATAATACTTAAAAAATGCAAATTTGAAAGGCAAACAGTGTCACTTACTGGCAGGCCGAATCAAAATTCCCCACAGGTCGACTAATTTCAGCAGCACTTAAATTGTTGCGTGTGAATACATAGAAATTTTTTAGAAGTTTCATAGAAGTTTTTTATGTGTATGTATATGAAGAATATAAGATATAACTGCCCAGAAGAGGGCAGGAGTGATAGACTGGGCCTGTGAATTTTTTTTCTTAACCCTGGCATATCTGTCTGTCTGTCTGTCTATCCGTCTATCCGTCTGTCTGTGTGTGTTCACTGGAAACAAAATTGTTCACTTTTTCTACATATTTGTCATAATTTCACTATAGTTTTTGAAGAATTACATAATTAGAAATAATAACTTGCAGCTTGCTTTACAAAGTCCAGCTTTGTGGTCTGACATTAATGTATAATTCCTATAACTGCTCTGTCCTGCAGACCCGGCGCAGTATGGTGTTTGCCAAGCACCTGCGCGTTATTGGAGACCAATTCAGAGCGATGTATCTGAACTCTACTGATGAGAAGGATCAAACTCCATACAGTGAGGACTGGACACGTATGAAGGTGGATATTAGACCCCCACTGACCTCTGAATATCTCCATTACTTACATCACTGCACTGATGACTGATATAATCACAAATTTGGAGAGTAGTACACTATTTATATCAACATAAAAAGTTACGTAAAATCAGTTACGTAAAAAAGAAAACTGAATCGAAAGAATCTGGAACCAGAACTAGAAATATGTAGGATGACTAAGAAACATGCAGTCTTCAAAATGAAAGCATTTTATAAACTTGGTAATGGGTCTTCCTCAAAGGTGAAAAAGGGTTTCCATGACATTTGAATGGTTTGATGAATGTGACTGGGCTTTCACGTCTCAGATACATTACCAGTCTGGCAGGTTATGTAAGGAAGCTAAACAATTGGGATTTAGGTGTGGTGTGTGTTCAGTAATGGGACTTTCATTCTCTCTGAAAAGAAAGAGGATTGAGGGACGACCTTGGTTTTGGATGACTTTGCGTCAAAGATCTTCCTGTAAATGACAGATCTCTGAAACAGTACATGAGAAATGATTACCTTGTTTAAATTGAATGCAGTCACATTTATGTCCCATTTCCCTTTGGGATTTGAGACAACCTAAATATTGTCAAGGATTTGAGACATAAGAAGATGTCAAAATCCCACCCTAACAAGTATTTTGAACAGTGTTTGGACATAAGGTTCTGCTTCCCTACTCACACACCAGTTTACACTTATGGGTTGTAAGTGGACAATAGTCCATCAGTAGCAGTTGTGGTGGGACGAGATAAATGTGGCCTTCGTAACCCAAGACTATGTTCTATCTTTATGGCTGACGCCTGTGTATTGCTATTAGTGCTTGAATACATAGAAAACAGCAGGGCTTGAAAAATTTTACAAAATCAAGATCATGTCTTCAAATACTGGAAAATATTTGAAGACTGTTCATCCCATGATTGTCCATGTTTGGGAGAAACTGGAACATTTAAAAAGCCTGAACCTGAATGTTGTTTTTTGCTGGTAATGAGGAAGCAGACTGTGCTGCTAAGAGAGCTCTTAATGCTCTCAGTGCATGTGACAGATCTCAGCCCTGCATTGGTACCCTGTATCTGTAATAAATGGCAAACTGAATGGAATGAATGTATTAATAACAAATTGCATGAAATGAACCCTGCTGCTAATAAGAGACAGTGGTTTTCTTTTCAAACTGACATGATCATAGCTTACACATGCTTTTTAATTAAAAGCTGAAGAATCCCCATCATGTCAGTTTCGTAGTATAACCCATATTTGGGTTTGTAGCTCTGCTCTAAGAGTGGCAGTGATTTTACTGCTAAAATAGCCTGGAAGATGTTTTTAATATGGTACCACCACATAAAATTTTGTAATTTTTTTTTATCAAATATTGATTTAAACAATCATATTAAGGTTATTTATTTAATTGTTTATTCATTTATTTAATTTAATTTGGTTTGATTCTATTTTTATTGGTCTCTTGTTTAAAAAAAAATGTTGTTTAATATACCATTTTTGCCGTGACATAACCATTGTGGTTGATACCTACCACTACTACTCTAAAGGCCAAGCTGGGCAGTGCTAAAGGGGGCCCATACCTGGGGGTCCACCTGCGCAGGAAGGACTTCATCTGGGGCCATCGGGAGGACGTGCCTAGTCTGAAAGGAGCAGTTAAAAAGATTCGCAGTCTGATGAAGAAGAACAAGCTTGAGAAGGTGTTCGTTGCTACTGATGCTGATGAAGAGGGTAAGGTATAACTGTCCAGAAGAGGGCAGTAGGGATACACTGTGAGGTTTCTTTTAACCCCTGTCATCTGTGACTATGCCTCAGCTGACAGTAGAACACTTTTATTTTAATAATACCAGCATTTTTCAGTGTATATAATAATATAGTATTTATTACAATATTACATTGTTATTTAAATGATCTAGAATTACCACAGTGATGCCATGCCTGGTCCAAGTTCTTGGCCTTGATAAAACGGGGGAAATGCCTCCTTTAAGAATGTGGGTCTAGTCGATCAAGAGCTAAACCACAGCACTACGTGTTTAACATGGTGATACATAAACATGTACACAGTTAGGGGAAATGCACTGGAACAGCACGCAACCTGTTTTTACTGCACAAAACCAAAATCTTAAAATGTGATGTCTTGCCCCACCATCAGAGCAAGGTGGCTTCCTATCTGGGGAAAGAAGCCCCATTTGTGAATATTGGGCTGGCGTCCGAAGCAGTATTTTTCCAAAACTAAAACTAAAAATGTTATTTGATTGAATAGTTTTTGTTATTATATTAATGTCTTGCTATTCTGTAAACAACAACAATAATATTAATACTATAATAATAGTGCTACTACTACTACTACTACTACTAATAATAATAATGTTTTGTGTTGTTTTTCTAGCAGAAACTTTTGGCCCCTTATCATGGTCACTTGCTCCAAGAGTCAAATTAATCTAATTTTAAAATTTAAAATCCTCTCAATACCAAACATTGCTCTCCCTCACTCCTTCCTCTGTTATTGTGTATTTTTAACTATTTTTTGGGACAATTTGTAACATGTATGCGACCTCTTTATCTTCCAGTAACAAATACAGTCACCTGGCTTCATCCCCTGAGTTATCTGTCATATTGAATGCAATAGTCAGTGCAGTTGGTTGATGTTACTGTGGTTCAGTACATAAAACTGCCCTGCTGGCCACAGTGAATAAGATTTTCATGTATTTTGCAGTCATATTTAATCAGTGACCAGCCATTGTGTGCTTTTGTGTGTTTTTCATTGTTTAACACGATTCTGTTATTGACTGTATTCTTTGTGGCCACTCCTGTTGACCAATGTTTAACCAATGGTTTGCCCTCATAGCCACATATGTGTACAATGATACATATTTACTTTAGTTCAAAAGTGTGGGAAGCAGCTTTGATTTTCAGTTTTAACAGTATTTTATAGTCAAGTCAGTTCACCATTATCACACACAATATGTTGTCTGACATATCTAAAGAATAATTTCCAGCATAACCTATTGGTTTATATTATATGAGAAACACTTTCACAGTTGATTAGGCCTTAGGGAGCATCTGAATGGGGAAGTCAGGTGAATCTGACAAGACCTGAAATAAAACGTTGTAGTGTGTGCAGTTTTGACTCAAATTACTGTTAAATGTGCTCTGATTTGACAGGAGTTTGGTTATGAGGGGGGTTTGTATCTGAATGCTTGCAGAGGTGGCCAAGCTGAAGAAAATGTTACCTGAGATGGTGCGCTATGAGCCTAGCTGGGAGGACCTGGAGCTCCTAAAAGACGGAGGGGTTGCCATAATAGACCAATGGATCTGTGCTTATGCCAGGTAGAGGCCTATACATGGTCATCCCTCAGGCACATTCTTCTCCCTGTGATATCTGAGAAGTTTTGATGTGCATTATTTGTCTATTGCTCTGACTGTGCTTTGAGGAAGTGATCACCATCTCCTCTGTTTTATTTCATTGGGTTTAAAAGTGTTAGTTCTAGTGTTTTGAAATATATTTCAACCATTTAAACATAAACAAATAAAAATATAATGAAATGAAGGTACAGGGTCAGAAAGAATTAAGGGAAAAATATAATCACTTCAGTCATGCATTTCTATAACACTAGCTTCTGTTTAATGTCTGACTGGTTTTAATTTGGAGTAAATGACCGTGACATTAGTAATTTTCCATTCTGGTCTGTTTTAAAAATGTGGTTGATAAAGAAATACAAAGAAGTCAATATTAGATTTTCCTCTAATTGTCTGAGGACAGTGGGGAGGGTAAAACTGTTTCTAATTTTAGTTTAGTTTTTTTCAATCATTTTAAGTGAATGCTCGATTAACCTGCTGTTCGTCACCGTCTCCATCAAGCAGTCACTCTTTCCACGCAGAACTGGAAGAACTTGAAACGCTATTATGACTTATGACCTCTAATCTACATTGTCACATGTTGCGGAGGTGTATTGCCATTGCATAAGGTTAAGGCAGGGGCCCATCAGTCTGGATCAGCAAAAGGCTGTTGTGGCTTTCATTCCAAGCAGAAGCACTTCATCTCAGTCACCAGTTATTTGAAGAGCGAGACCAACTGATTAAACAGTTCTTCTGCTTGCTAACAGCCCACACTGACCAACTGTGGAAAACAGACTGGTGCCCCTCGCTTTAATGTAGGTGTGAGAATCTGGCGTCACAGTGTACACACATGTTGACACAATCCTTTCTTGTCTTCCTGCCTTTTTGTTTTTCTTGTCTCTCTCTTCTTCTCTCTTCATCAGGTATTTTATCGGGACGTCGCTTTCAACCTTCTCCTTCCGAATCCACGAGGAGAGAGAGATCCTGGGCTTTGACCCTAAAACCACATACAATCGCTTCTGCGGTGATTCAGAGACAGAATGCGAACAGCCCACCCACTGGAAAATAGTGTACTGATCCCTCTCATGATACAAAGTACCAAACGTCTCTACAGCACCATAGTGGATTCTCTTCCATTTCCAGGACGAGGATTTTTTTTTTGTAAAGAAAAGTCCAGATTTAATCTACAGATGCGGTTCCTGTGGTTTTCTGTTGTGCAGTGTTTATACTTGATTAAGAAAACCCTAAGCCTTCTCCCATACCCTGTGCTATTTCATCCCTGAAATGCTGCTAACCCTTATTTTACTTTGCGTTTTGAGTTGAAACTGGACTACATGTACTGTATGGGAGGGGAAAAAAAAACAGAATTTTGAAACCGAACTTACAATGGAAAATTTTTCTTCAATGAAGTTACCTGATAACAGTATTTTTGAACTTCTGTGACCTGCAATCAGCAAACGTGTTCTTCAGGTAACCTGAGATGGTGGTTTGTGAGCCTTCTCAAACATGTACAACAAACAAGTGCTCTTTTTGAGATATATGGACACACTGTTGACACATGTTTGATAAAATCGTTCCTTTTGTGTTGCCATAGAACCCATAATGTGTTTGCTCTCTGGAGCACTTTCGTATATGTTTTTTTTTTTTTTGTTTGTTTTTTTGCCTTACGTGCCTTTTTTGATTTTAAACCTTCTCATTGTGGCACTTGTTCTTCAGACAGGCTGTGATGTGAACAAACAGGACTTATTATCCAGTGTCTGACTTTTTCCGTCACCACAATAAGGCAGTTTTAGTGCAGTTTTAGTTCACTAAATGATGGCAGTCATCTGGAACCACAGTGTAATTCTCATGCATTCATTGACCCCAAGCTGTTTTTCTTTTTAAAGCATCCCTGTAAGTTTAGTTGCTCGGCCTTCTGTTACACCTGTAAGATGTACATTTGCCAATGTGTGTATTTTTTTGATAAAGATACCTTTTTACAGTTTTGCTTTCTTATTTAAATTGATATATGGCGTAAGGTTATGACGTTATATCTGTGCACTCACTAACAAAAGTACTGTTTGTAGTGGTCTCTGTGTCTATAGGTACCTTGTGCCATTATACTGCAACTTCCCCTTTTTTTACTCTCAGATGAAAAACAAGTCCTTTATTCTATTGAGGTTTGTCCACTGGGCATGTCATGGGTCATTTGACTGTGAATAGTAAAATAAATGACGTAACTGTAAGGTAAACTGGGTTTACACACTGCTGTTCAGGCATAACTAATGTATATTAAAGAGTTGGGAATCAAGGCATATTGTGACCACATGATAAATTCCCTTATGACTGCCTGTGTACGATCACTTATACAGTATATACACTTGCAATGTTCAATCAGCCGTATGCATTCATATATACTGATTTATAGACTTGAGGTGTGACTATAGTAATTCATGCACTATTATACTTTGTATTATGCTTTTGATGATTTGTTATTTGGGTTGGATCAGGAGATGTTGATGGCCATACTGAAAGCTTGATTCTTTAATCTCTGAACCTTTTCTTGTGTAGATTTTGGCTTTGTGGCAGAGGCAGCCTCCTGGTACTCGATAGACACCATGTTGGAGAAGTACAGTTCCAAAACCTGAGATTCTCCATCATGCTTAACAGTGTGGGTGAGATTTCTTATTGCATAACCGTCCTAATTGTTCTTCAAACACACCTCTCACTTACTCACTTTCTGTAACTGCTTAATCCTCACTAGGGTCACAGGTGCCCCGAGCCTATCCCAGGGACAGTGGGCGTGAGGCAGGGACTCACGCAGGGCACACACACCACTCACTTACACACTCGCACCTACAGTCAATTTAGAATCCCCAATTGACCTGAGACGCATGTACAGTGATGCCCCAGTTTTACGCGGATCAGGACTCGCGGATCCAGTCACATGCAGATTTTTTCGAGAACGGAAGTGATTGTTTTACACAGAAATCTCCAGAACATTGTGGAAACTGCTCCCATATTCCCTTTTTAGCTGTCATGGTTGGACTCGTGTTGCCGTGCCATGTTTTGTTTTTCTGTTTCTTTTCTTGTTTTCTGTTTTGCTCTGTTT
>JBBPDB010000002.1:1973069-1985926 GCA_037974465.1 Brachypetersius altus | reverse complement strand
TGTGTGTGTGTGTGTGTGTGTGTGTGTGTTTGTGTTTGTGTGTGTGTGTGTGTGTGTGTGTGTGTGTGTGTGTGTGTATGTGTGCTGTGGCAGGTGTTGTGAAGATGTCCGACTTGCTGAAGAACAAGACATTGTTTGTTTTGGATGTCACTCAGTACACTAGCATTCCTTCAGGGATCCTAAACACTCTGCTGGAGTCCTCCTTGCCCAGCAGCAACCTGCAGGTGTCTTAGCCCACTCACACACACATATCCACATACTGCACAGTGTACCTGAAAGCAGCTGTGGCATGAATATGTAGTGTTTGGTATGGAAATCATGATATACACTATATGACAAAGCACACCAATGATAAGCTGACCTTATCATATTTAGTACTGGTCTGACAACACAAACCAAGCCGCATTCTTAGAAGAAGATGTCTTGCATGGTCAGACACCGTGACAGCACAGTCTGTACCAACGTGTTTTTTGTTCTTTTTAAGGCCAGGCCGGAACTGTAATTTAAAACACAAAGCTGAGGTTGGATTCTCAAGAGCATTCCTAATGAAAAAGGGCAAATGCCAAGAATACTCTTAAATGTAAATCTCAAAAACAAAAACTTCAGAAGTTCTCACATATTCTGAACTGAAACAGTCCTTATACGGCCATCACAAACAGGCATCAACTGTAGATATGCATTTGTTCATCACAAAAAATGGGTTTGTTCAAAACAGGCTGTTCTCATGGACCCTTACATGATATTTTCAGACCCTGCTCCTTCTAAATATATCTAACTGTTTGTTATCTTGATTATATTAGTTGAGGTACATCATAAAACCCCATTATATAACAATATAATTACCATAGTAGCAGTGACTCATTTTGTCCCCCATTTCTGTAGGTCCTGGCTTGGCTAGGTAACCTGCGCTACTGCCCTGACCCCTCCTCCCTGAAGCTGGACCCCACAGGCCAACAAGTCTTCATGGCCATGTGTTCCTTGTCTCCTCAAGACTGGTATGGCTTGACTGTGCTTTTGGCCCGGCACATGGATATAGAGGATGTCATATACAAGGTAAAGACCAGAGGCCATCATGTGGGATCTGAGATTAAGCCCTTCTTGTTCTTTAATAAATGCATTTGGATGTGAAATGCAGTAGGCCGCTGCTCTTTTTTGGAGAATATTTATGCATAAGGTAATAAATAGGCTTCAGCCGCTCCCCAAGAATAGACATGAGAGTCTATTTCATATTCATATTTCATATTAGATTAGATTGAAGATAGTGACAAGCATTGCATCTTCTTACAAGCCACATTATTGGGTCAATGAAGCCTTACATTAACTGGGAGGTCCAGCTCTCCTCTGCACTGTATTTCTAAAGAGGCTCTATTTAATGCTGGAAGGAAACTGCTGTAGACAGTATCAGAACAACAGGATGGTTCTTTATTGACTGTGGTTGTCCTGCGAGATTTAAGGTAAATGGCTTTTTCGCTTAAACTGCCCATTGTGCTTAAAAGCTGTTGTTGAGAAAAATAAGGTGCCAAACAGTAGTACTTCCCCGTACTTCCTCGTCCTCTTTGCTGTTCTTCGTTTTAGGCTGACCAGCCGTGAGTATGTTGTTTTAAGCCTCCTTCGCCCAGTATGTGTCACTAATCCTTTTTGATTGCCTTCATAGATGCTGCTGTCTAGTGAAATCCAGGGCATGGTGGGCACACTGATGCAGATGCTGAAGTTTTTTACGGACATTGTGAGCAAGCTGGCTCCTGCCCTGGACCGGCTTCAAGAATACCTGACCAATTTTGGTAACCTGAACCTGATGGCAAACTCTGAGTTCCGAAGTGTAAGTCCTGATAAAGACACCTAGAATGAGCTTCTATATCTTTCCAGGCACATGTGCAGCACAACTCTACTTGCATGTTACAACCCATTGCTTGGATTCAATCTTTCTGCCTTGAAAGTTCACGTTTGTGTTTGTAAGTCTATCTCTCGTTCATCTGAACTGACAATGTGCACAGAAAGGACCCACATGTGCACATTTCATCACAATGTTAAAGCTGCTGTTGACAGTGTTAAGGAAATACATAACTGAAGAAAACAAGCTCTTTTATGTCATACAATCATGTAATAATCCAAATGAAATAGCCACACATGTATCCCATCAAACGGGACCACATATAATGCAGGTGTCTCATATTAAAATAGGCGTTCGCTTATAAAGTCACTAGGCTGTAAACCTTTGTAGATTATTTTACTCTGATTAAATTGATGCTTTCTTTTTCAGGGTATTTGCTACTAAAGAGGAATTATGTCCTTGAGATGGAAACAAAACAATTCAGAGTTGTTTGAAAGAAAAAGTTCATTGTAGTGAAACATATTCACTCAAATTTCTTTACAGTGGTGACTTTGCCAATCTAGTCATTTTAATTAACATCCACCACCAAAGAACCTACACTAGTCTAGTAAAGTCAATGATGGTAAAAGAGGGGAGACCTGGTTCCTATCACTTCTGCTGTGAACAGTTCTACTAATTCAGAGCATGTCTCATTAACCACTCTTTTTAATAATTTATGGCTAAAAATGATTAAAAAAAAACAAACTGGAATATCCCTCTAATGCAAGCATGTGATGTAGGTTTTGTTTGACAGCGGTGAGTTTCTCTTGCTCACCTTCTTCCTGTGCTCTCTCTCTCTCCCTTGTTTTTCTTTCTTTACTGCAGTTGGTGAGGGGGAAGCGATCAACAATCTCTAGCAGGGCCTCGTTTGTCACCATCTCCCGTGCCATGTGTAAAAATGGCATGCTGTCGCTCTTTGGCATCTCCAAGCTGCCCAACTTGGCAGAATCCAACCCTTCTTTCCAGGACCAGGCACGGGTGGACGAGCTCATCACCAAGTTCAAAATCCCACGAGATGCCAGTATGTAAACACCTATTCTCAGTCTAACAAATCAGCAGAGAGGCAGCATGATAACCTAGTCACTGCATGATCTGCCAAATTGGCTGTTTACTGGATCTACATACTGTGTGCAGCTTGCATGCAGTGATTCATTTTACTACGTTTTTTTCTCAATTACTTGAACGCCGACTTGTTGCTTAAAATTCCAAAACACTCGTGCAGATGGCATGGCTGTGACATATACTGAGAAAACACTTATCCCCAAAATCCTTTTGCCTTGAAAACCCTCTCAGAATTCCACTTAAAGATCACTCTGTGTGCAAAATGCACCCTTTGGATCAATGCTGAAAACATCTGTTTCGCAAGCTTGCCACTTTCTTTGACATGCACAGCTATAAAAACTGAATGACACTAAGAATAGACATAAAGAAAAGGACCTTAGGCTTTGATGATGACTCTGCGTGGGATATAATTGTGGGCTGCAAGTGATATTATTGGTAACAATGTTCACATCATTATCTACTGTAACAATGGCAACAGACTTTTTTGCAGTCATTAAAGCAGTGTTGTACTGATTGTCATAATAATTTGCTGTCATTCTAATTTGAACTGGTTTGAAAGGAATTCTGGAAACCCAATATGTTCTTAAGACCAAGAATCATGCAGGGGTTTTGAGGTGTGTTTAATTCGGCACAAACTGTATTGTGAACTGTAATGTGTATTTGCTTTTCTCCAGCCCCGTTTTGCACCAACTTCTACCTGGACATGGTGAGCACCACAGGGGGTGCTGTAGCCTGGGCCTTCCTGAAGCCGATGCTGTTAGGGCAGGTGCTGTTCTCCCCTGACACACCACTGACCAGGGAAATCATGAAGAAGGTAAGAACACACTGCTCTAGTTGACCTGTTTTTAGTGAATAAATTCACACACAGCTTATGTAGCTTATATTATTGAACATATTTTACTCACATACTTTACAAATAGACATTTATTTTATGCTGTGGTTTTACACTGACTCAGTAAAGAGTGCTGGCAGAGAGCTGCAGCAGCTGTTTTCCATTTTCATCAATCTACTGAAACCTGGTTAGACTATGACTCATATCCACAGTCAGTGACAAATCTAGGACTTCTGGAAGGCGTAGCATCATGTTTTTCCTGCAAAATATGTCCCAAGCTGATTGAAAACATGATTGATTGATTCCGCCATCAAGCCCTAATTATGATAATGGATAATCTAATCTGTTTTACACCTAATGGGTGAGCTAGCTCAGTTGTATATACCTAGATAATATAGGGAAAAATCTTTTAAAGATCTTGACCGTATTGTTTCCAACCAAAACCTTACACTGATATAACAACAGCTACACACTTTAAGTACAAGACTTCAGTGTTTAAATATAACAAGCATGAATGTCCATTTAAATTAGAATGCACTATATACTGCAATAAGGAATGGTAAGTTTAGGCCATAAATATTTAAAAACAGTCAAAAAACAAGGAAAAACACACTAAATATAAAATAATGTTAAATTCTGTTAGTGCACGTTTGCGATTCCATAACTACCCCTTTACCGTGTCTGATGTATCTTGGACTTCCATAAGGCCAGAAGGCCCTGCGGGTTCCTATGTGATAAAATATAAATAGACACAATGGTGCTTGAAATTTTGTGAACCCTTTAGAATGTTCTACATTATTGCATAAATAGGACATAAAATGTAATCAGATTTTCACACAAGTCATCTGATAATAGTAGATAAAGAGAACAGAACAAACGAGACAAAATTTTATACTTGGTCATTTATTTATTGAGAAGAATTATACAATATTACATATCAGTTAGTGGAAAAACTATGTGAAGCTCTTAGCAATTAATTTGAAGGAGTCATTCATCAATGGACTAGCAATCAGGTATTAGTGGGTTTTATTTAAACAGGGATCTATGATCTAAGGTCTGATCTTCCAAATGCGTTAGTGAAAGTATATCATGGTATGAACATTTCTAAGGACCTCAGAAAAAGAGCTGTTGATGCTTATTTGTGAGGTCACAAGGGAACCCAGAGTAAACTCTAAACAACATAAGGCCTGAAAAATTATTGCTGCCTGTTTAACGTTTGCTAAAGATCACACGGAGAAGCCAGAATGCTTCTTGAAAAAGTTTTTGTGAATGGATGAGACCAAAATATAAAATGTTATGTTAAAGAGAAAACAATGTTTCAGTATTTTGAATCTCATCCAATCTGTGAAGTATGGTGGTGGTAGTATCATGGCCTGTGGGGCTGTGTTGCAGAATCTGGGATAGGACAGCTTACCATCATATGGCTGGAATTTTTAAAGAAAAATACTGAGCCATATGTCAATTAAACTGTATCTCAAGAGTAAGTGAGTCATGCAGCGAGACAAGGACCCTAAGCATAAAGGTTGTTCTACCAAAGACAGGTTAATGAAGAATAAAGTAATATTGGAATGCCAAAGCAATGTCCTGTCCGTAGCCCAGTAGAAATTATGCAGATGGACCAGAAGTGAGTTAAAGCTGTTCTGTATTAAGGAATGGGCTAAAATTATTCCAGGTAGAAGTGCTGGACTGATTAACAGTTACTAGAGGTGTTAAGTTGCAGTTATTTCTGCACAGGAGGGTCACACCTCATATGTTGGTGTGTAACTGCAAAGGTTCATATACTTTGCCAATCACAGATTTGTAAAACTGGATCTTTTTCCTCAAGAAAAATTGGCAAGTATATTTTTTTGTCGGTTGTTTTTACAGGGTTCTCTTACTCTACTTTTAGGAATACCTGATGATATTTTGGGTCATATTTTTGCAGAGATATAAAAAGTTCACAAACTTTCAAGTACAAGTGTATTTTTATCTATTTTATCTATCTACATATTTTTGTATATTTTATTTTTTATCAGAGGGGATCCACCAGGGCCTTCTGGAAGTCTAAGATACAATTACATCTGTCACAAGGGGCAGCCTGTCTAGTGTATATGTATTCAGTATTGTAAAGCATTGATTATATGGCCTACTTAAAATATTTATTCATGCATTTTATGTATCTGGGTTCACGTTAGAGTTGTCAAATGTCACTGTCACATAAAATGCGTGCAAAAGTAAACACCTACCACAACTTTAAACTCCCTCAGGCACAGAAGCATCCACATGGCTGCACGCATACACAAATACACACCCACACACAGTTTCATTTTTGTCTTTTTCTTGTCATGTCTGGCAGTCGAATTCCACACTGCAGCAGTTTGGTGACCTGCGTGGGTACGCTGAGGAGTGGCTACACTCATCTTCCTATCTAATGCAGTCAGCACAAGTCCTGAATAAAACCCTGCCCATGCTCCAGGTATGAAAAAAGAGACCTCCAAAATGACCTGCTAACATTGCTGATAATCCATACTTATCACATTTCCACTGTACTTTGCAGAACTCCCTGCGTAATCCCTTTGTCCAAAACTTCATAGAGAAGCAGACCAACATTAACGTGACACAGATGCAACAGACTCTCGAGAATTTCTGTAAGTGTGAAGGGCCTGATTTGGTGTGGCTGCTTTGGGTGATTAGTCTCTTCAGCTTTTATCAAACATAGCCTGCAGTATATTTTTAATTTTCTGAGTAGCTTTCAGTGTGTGCCCTCATGACTGAGCAATTACACGCAATTAGTGCTCCAGTTTTAACTCAAACCATCCTTCACGCTCATAAAGCCAGGGCAGCACTCCTGGAAACATCCTTTTATTTCCTCTGATGCTTCAAACACATGTCCCTTTATAGGAATTAATTACTCTGATTAATGCCAATCTTTGCAAATGAACATGTTTTACAGTAATGTCAACTCCTGTTCTCCGTGTTTCTTTTTATTCCACAGCGAACATGACGCAGATGCTGCAGCAGAATCAGTTAATCATGGAGCAGATCACTGCACTTTCCAGCCTTATGATGAACCTCTCAGCCTGCGTCAACTTCAACCGCTACCATGGCTACAACTCCACTGACGAACTGGACAAGCAGGCGGTGAAACTGTCGCAGAACCGTGAGCTCTACGCCAGTGAGTCCATGTCAAATACACACACACACACACACACACATACACGCAGGAAATGAACACATTTCATATACTCACACATACATCATGAGCATATGTCAAATATACACACTCAAACATATGCTTCGCATACTTGAACAATGATTATAGGCCCCCCTTATACATACACACACACCATGAATCTATCTATTCTGAAGCACAGCACTTATCAGGTAAATGATACTCAGGCTTGAGTACACCATAGACTGAAGTGCCGCTAGCCTGTTAAGTATGTACTGTGATTCACCCGGCTACTAGGTGAGTAACGCAAAGTGATTTCAATCCATACTACATGCAGCTTCTTCACATGACTGTTACCACATATTAAAAGATCCATTTTTGTGAAAATCAGTAACAGCTAGAAATTGGACTTCGAAAAACAGAGAGGCCTATTTTTCAGTCTCAAGTATAAAAAACATCATTAATGGTCTACCCATCACATGCTACATTGCTGTCACTGTTAACTTCATCTTATTGGAATCAAAGGTTTTCACTTGTTGATTCTACCATAGCAGCTCTGCGTGTGCAGCCGGGCTTCAGCCTGCACAACTATAAATGGTTTGAAGAGTCAAATTAGGAAAACACATGAACAACATTTATAAAATAGTGTTAAGCACATGAATGTGTTTTTGTTGTTTTTTTACTTTCTCCAAGTGTGGTCAAGACTCCTATATCTTGTACCAAGGCACATTTTGTCCATAACTGTAGGGATGGGATGACAGTAAAGTTTCTCTTGGCTCTCAATATTGCAAATTACTGCAAAACACTTTTACAAATATACACCACCAGGCATAGAAGCTGGTGCATACTATACAATCTTCCTTCCTTCTACTGTCATGAACTAAAAAGCTTAAATGTTATTATTTCTCTCAGGTGTCATCTTCAAGCTGCCTAAAGACGGTCCCTCGTCTTCCACCCTGCCTCCTAAAGTGGACTACACAGTCCGCATGCACATCGAAAACTCAATGCGAACAGATCGCTCCCGGAACACTTTCTGGGTAAAGGCCTCATACATCTCACCCCTGAAGACGCAGCGGTACATCCGTGGCTTCGCTTACCTGCAGGAGGGCATTGAGAGGGCCATTGTAGGAATGCAGGCTGGAAAAGAGGTGAAGGAGCCCGCTGTGCAGGTCCAGGCCTTCCCATACCCTTGCTTCTATAAAGACGAGTGAGTGGAAATACAATTGACTTCACTACACACCTACAAAAGCCATATCTATATGCTGTCCATTTGATTTATGGCACAGTATTGTTGAAATGGCATTGACATATGTTAGGAATTCACCATATGTACAGCTTCTAGTACAAATAAACCAAGCAAGCAAAAACTACACAATGTCCAATAAATCAAATGTGTATAATACATGGACTACACAACTAAAAATGTCCTGGTTTCATTTCTACAATATCTTGTATTATGTGATCTTCGCATGCCGACCTGATTTATGACAAAACTGTTCTGCCGACACTATCATTTTGAAACATTAGTAGGAGCATAATAAAGATACAGCCTGTGTGTTAGACTCTTCATCCCGACACGACACGACCCCTTGTATAAACTGCTTGCGGTTCAGTCGGTCAGCGTGTGTTTTTTCGGTCGTCATGGTTGAGTGTTGAATAAGTGGTTGAGAAAGCTGGTGCGCTGTTTTATTCCACACCTACTGACCCTGAATTTTCATCATATATCTCAGGTACCTCAACAGCATCTCTTTCGCTTTCCCGCTGGTGCTCATGATTGCCTGGGTGCTTTTCATCGCCAACTTCGTGAAGAAACTCGTCCATGAGAGAGAGCTCCGACTGCACGAGGTATCTTTCCAGCCAGTCCGACTTACTTCCTCACTGATTTAACAATGTCAGCGCTCTGCTTGGTTTCATTCAATAAAAATGTCCTTTCAGATGTTGCAAAAAGACACGTTGAGCTTTCCAAGACAAATAATTTGTGCATGTCGTCTTTCACCATATTCCTTCAGTGAGTTCGTGTTAAAAGTCCGTAGGAAATAGGAAAAAGATGTCTACACAAACTTCTCCTTAAATGTTAGCGAACATGTTTTCATGGCTGAAGTTTGCATGCCTGGTCAAGCACACCACAGTGCACCACTCAGAGCCTCTGTTCAAGATTCTTAAAGCTATATTTTCCTACACATGTAAATGTAACAAGCCGTGGAAGCTTGTGCTCACCACTTTGTCATAACTGCATGCTTGAATCATCACACGCTTGTTAACCTCAATTAGACTTATGTGTTTTCTGACAGACTGTTATTTACGAAATAGCAAGTGACAGCCATTAAACTGAATCCCAAACCCTTTTTCATTTTTCTCACAGTACATGAAGATGATGGGCGTCAATCCAATTAGTCATTTCTTCGCCTGGTTCATCGAGAGCGCTGTGTTCCTCCTAATCACCATCGTTATCCTCACCATTATTCTGAAACATGGCAAAGTGCTTCCGAACAGTGACGCCTTTATACTCTTTCTCTACTTATGTGACTACGGCCTGAGCATCCTGGCCATCAGCTTCCTTGTCAGCTCTTTCTTCGACAAGACCAACATCGCAGGGCTGAGTGGCAGCCTGATCTATGTCATCTGCTTCTTCCCCTTCATTGTAGTCATGTCCCTGGAGGAGACCCTGTCTTTCTCCGCCAAGAGTGCACTGGTAAAGATTATAACGCTATTTATATCACTTGGTCTGACTAGAGTTTTTAATGAATTTTCACATTTCAGTGTTTTTTGTTGTTCAAATCATCATGCAGTCCTTATATACAAGGACTGACCACTTTATTAGCTCTATTTAGGGCAAGTAGGTTTATTGTCATTTTAGCCAAGTACACAGTACAAAGTGAAATATACAAAAAGTCCTCCAGGATCATGGTGCAAAACAAGAACAAAAACAGAAATAATGTAAGATTACAAAAATGCAGACAGGACAAAAATACACAAAGTGCAAAGAGAGCAAGAGAGAGAGCGTGTATGAAAAACACCAGAGCAACAAAACAACAGGACAAGAAAACATTTAGTGCAGTCCATGTTTGAATTAATTCGATTTTGCAATTAAACACTATCATTTTGCTACACAATTCTTCATTCCCTTCTAAACTTCAGAAGCAATTGGTCTCTGACACTGGGACCAGTGTTAACAGGATTTTAGTGATGATCCATTCTCATCAGAGCAGTTACTGCAAAAACTCCTGATCTAACGAAGACGTACAATCTTATTTCTAGCCTAATATTCTTATTGTTCTTGTTTTGAGAATAATATACTCTATAAGAGCAGATTTATTTGCTCTTATATTGTATATAAAGATTGTTTTAAGATATTTTTTCTATTTAAAGAAACCTTTAGACTAGAAACAAGTGCAGTAAGATATTTACACTTGATAAGATTTCTTGAAATATATAAAAAATACCTTAAACAATCTTAATAACCTTACAAAGTCTGCTCTTATATAGTATATTATTCTTAAAACTAGATCAAGAAGAATTTTAGGCTAGAAATAAGATCGCAAGTCTCAGTTAGATCAGGAGTATCTGCAGTGTTGTGTTGGGAATACTGGGGGGTGGTGTTGTGTTGGGAATACTGGGAGTGGTGTTGTGTTGGGAATACTGGGGAGTGGTGTTGTGTTGGGAATACTGGGGTGTGGTGTTGGGAATACTGGGGTGTGGTGTTGGGTTGGGAATACTGGGGGGTGGTGTTGGGAATACTGGGTGTGTGGTGTTGTGTTGGGAATACTGGGGGTGTGGTGTTGGGATTATTCTGGGGGTATGGTGTTGTGTTGGGAATACTGGGGGTGTGGTGTTGTGTTGGGAATACTGGGGGTGTGGTGTTGTGTTGAGAATACTGGGGGTGTGGTGTTGTGTTGGGAATACTGGGGGTGTGGTTTTGTGTTGGGAATACTAAGGGTGTGGTGTTGTGTTGGGAATGTTGTGTAGAGTATCCCACTCCACTGTACCTTTCTAGTGTCACCTGTCATTCCAGATTGTTCTGCTACGTTCATGTTCTCTTCCGCTGGAGACGGACTGTGAGACTCTCTGGGTGAGAGAGGAGTTCTAATTACTGCTGAATCTGCGCGCCGCTAATCACACACACGTGTGTAATTAAAATAAAGGCAACCTTCAGCTCAGTGTTGTTTTAAATCATACACACACACACACACACACTCCCCAGCTTCTTTAAATGTTAGTGTTCCTCTGTTTATGTCGCTGGGAGATAGATGGATGGGGAGGGAGGTGTGGAAAAAATATTACACCTTTGAGTCACAATATTAATAGCTGATTACTGTGCAGAAGGACAAACTCTATAAACACACAGATTATTACTGGTTGTTTCAAACAGTGTGTCCCATTAAACCGGAATCATCTGACTTTCTGGGAGGAACCCTGCGGCCCCTCAGTCTTTTTTAGGGACACTCTGATGTTGGCCGGCCACATATATATATATATGGGACGGTTTCGGAGCGACCGGACCAGGCTGGTCAGTGTGTGGATTGAATGCCTGGATGAAACTGGATTGATTATTGATACAAGTTTGGTTTTGATGTGTTGTGGCTGTGTGTGGTCATTACAGTTTCCCTGTGTTCTGTTAAATGACACAGTTTATAATGCATTGTGTTTTAAACAGAGATGTTTAATTATATAACTGGACGGCAGCGACGGTCAGGCCTCGGGCCTAGGAAGAAATGTATTCACTGACATTTAATAAAAGTATGTCTGACGGCGCAGTTCCTTATTACCATCCCCCGCAAACACACACACACAAACGCACACACACACAGCTTTTTTAAATGCTACTCCCACCTTTGAAAAGTGGGAAACGGGTCCAAACCTGTGGGATTTATAGCACTAAAACTTCACGATTCATGCTAATAGCCCGAACACACACACACACACACACACACACACACACACACACACACACACACACACACACATACAAAGGGAGAGAGCACTCAGCATCTCTGACCTCTCCTAAAACAAAACAAACCTACAAAAATGCTTTTTTGTTTTTCATCTGCTTTAAAGCAGGGCAGTCTTCGGTGATCCTGGAGGGGTGGGGTCCAGCAGGGGCAGGTGATGTACCTGCTCAAGCTCACCTGGTTCAGCTCAGCTGTTCATCGCCAGGTTTAGTCAGTGTTTGTGTTGGGCCCCCCTCCTTTATAACATAATGGTGTCTGTTTGCTCATGAATCATTTATACAGTAATTAATATTATTTTTCCTTTATAGTGCCTTCCACCCCCCACCCCCAGTGACAGCTTGTTGCGTGTGTAACTTTAATGCTGTGCTGGTGTGTGTGTGTGTGTGTGTTTCTGCTTGTGTCTGCATTAATATGCCTGTGTTCTGCAGGAGAGGAGAGAAGAGACTGAAGGTTCCTGAGCCGTTACTGTTGCGGAGTTCCACAGAGGCCTGATCCTGCACCCCCTCACCTCATCGCCGCTCCACAGCTCCGCTTTATCCGTGAGTACACGCCGTTCTGCAGCTGCACGATAAACAGCCAACCTCCAAGAACACCCTCTGACCACACTGGGGTGCTAGAGTACCGCGACTCCTCTCCGCATCAGTCGTTCCTCCACAGTAACCATGGCAACAGTCCGTCCCGAGGTCTGCTCCTGAGTTTTGTAAGACGGCTCTGCTTTTGTTAATGCCAGTAAATGTGGGATTCAGAGGATTCTGAGCAGTGGTCTCCATCCTTGGTCGTGGAGAACCTTCCTGCAGAGCGCAGTCTAAAACCACAGCCTGCAGCACCTGCTCCAGATAACACAGGTCAACAGGTCAAATCATCAGAGATACGTTTCTGTGGGTTCTGTAGTGTTTTTCATGCTGATCTCAGATATTCTGTGTGTAGTGTTTCCTGCAGGTACAGTGTTGGTGATGAAGCTAGTTCTATACTGATCTCAGATCTGTGTGTAGT
>JBBPDB010000002.1:1944481-1967257 GCA_037974465.1 Brachypetersius altus | reverse complement strand
CTGTGCGTTCTGCAAAAAGGCCCAAGATGCGGCCGAGATGCGAAAACCCAACCTGGTAAAGAAAGTCCCAGTCCGCCGCTGCGCGCGTTACTGCGGTGAAAAGGATTTTAAAAACCTGCGTTAATGTGCGATAAAATAATTGTCGGCGTTAAGTAAATAATGCGTTAACGCGATAATAACCCTATGGTTTCCCAACCCTAATTTTTATATAACTTTAGTATAGTAATAGTTTAAAAGTCATCTGTTGGGTTTTGAGGGAAGGGTAATAAAAAGACACCCCTGAGCTTCTGCTTAATAATGAAATCATTAACGAATCAGGAATCTTAGATTTTTTAGCAAACAGTGATACATGATCAAACATGATTTCTCAGTGCTCTTGTTGCATTTATAATATGTACATATAATGTATTATATTTAATATATTATGTATAAATGTATTGCACATAAACACATTATATAAATTACTTTTGTAGAATGATCATTTAGAGCTTTTGAGTTAACGTTAATAAAATGATACTGACCCCTTAGCTTCTGCTTAATAATCGTTAATTGTTATCAATATCGTTTTTTGAAATTATTAGTCAATACAGTAATGGTCAGAATTTTTACTAAACAGTTATAGACAGTTAATTTTCTTGTTGATTTCTTGTTGCATTTACTTGGTATATAATTATATTAAACTGTGTATATATTGCCAAAATGTTTATATGCATACGTATCAAACATGTTACATTATGACCTCACAATTGACATTGGTATGAATACCTCATACCATATCAATAACTGGAATTTAATCCTTGATCTCCTTATCTAATCAGGTAAATATGGTATACCAGCTCCGTGGTACTTCCCTGTGCTCCCATCCTTCTGGGCGGACCTGTTTTGCTGCTGCAACAGAACACCAAAGAAAGTTGGCAGAGGTCTGCTCTTCAGCAACATGGTCCAAGACCAGCAGACCACCAAGGGCAAAGGAAAAGAGAAAGGAAAAGGTAAACAGATAGCATTTAACCTCTCTTAATAACATGAATTATCAGTGCTCTTGAAAAGTCTTGAGCCCATTTTACACCAGAAGCACAATATTCTGTGTTGATCAGTGTGATATCATACACTGACTGCATGCATCGTGCAGCACCATAGCAGTTATGGAAGCATTAAGTGGATGCTTGATGTGCTCTGCATGTGAACAGGTTCTACATAGAAACAGCACAAGCTTAAGTATTCTTGCTGTATTGTGAAATCTGGATCTGTTACCAAAACAGCAAACAGCTGTAATTTAACCCTTTCAGCAGGCCCCTCAGTGGCTGTTCCACCTGTGAACTACAAGGTGGCTCTTTTTATATATATATATATATATTTATTTATTAATACAATTAATAACATTTGGTCAATATTTCAATTTAAGTCATTATTAAAATTAAACTGGAATGTTTTCGAATATTAAAATGTAATGAAAACCCGTTTTTTATTGTTACTGTTAAATGGAGTTAAGCTGGATAAACCCCAAGAGTCTTTTGGCCCAATAAATAAGGAAATAGGTGAGAAATGAGCCAAATTAAACTTCTTTTAAACAGTTTCCAGCTTTTCTGGAATGACCTCTACATAAAGTTTATTAACTCTATAGATGCTTGAAGGTTATATTAACTCCCCTGTAACTGTAAGTAGGTTTATGGTTCTTTATAGGTTTATATAGTTTGTATCTCTACTTTTTGAACAACTAATTTTCTGACCAAAGTCCTACATTAATATTCATGTGCTTTAACACTGCTGCCACTGGAGCCATTTTGTCCCAGTTGAGATGTTGTGATGGATACGGTTAATTCTTTTTTATGTTCTTCTCCCTCTCTGTCTGCAGATGTTGGTGATTTCCATACTCAAGGAGATGAGGAGTTCCTAGAGATGCCGGTTGGTGTTTCTCTCCATTGCCTGACAAAGACTTATGGCAGCAGGAAAGCCATTGAAAATCTGAACCTGTGCTTTTATGAGGGTCACGTCACCTCCCTGCTTGGCCATAATGGAGCTGGAAAGACCACCACGATGTAAGAGAGCATTGAACTGTCTGCCTGTTCTGGCTGTTGTGGCTGTGAGCCATTTGCTTTCACTTATTCCCTTTATTTATTGTTCAGTATAGTTCGGTAACAGTGAGCACAGTTATTTAGCTGAGTTATTAGTAGTCTTCTGTTGGCTGAATATAGAAGATTACTACTAATCATACTACTAGTAATAGTACAAAAGAAATGTAAAACAGTGGCAAATAAGTGGCAAATATCACTTTGAAATATTAATATTTAGATTAGTTTACTGAAAAACAAAAATGAATGTGTTAACTTAAAATTAACTTGATAATTTACTTAGATAAAGCGAGGTAATTGTTTTTTCCAATATTTATGTAAATGTGATGTTTACATAACCCACTGTTTTACCTGGCAAATAGTTTTCAAGCTATCATAATGCAATTTTAAACATTGATTTTACTTCATGTATTGAGAATGTGCATTAATGTGTTATCTTAGGTCCCTTCTTACCGGGTTGTTTGCCCCCTCCTCTGGCTCAATTGAGGTCTATGACAAAGACATGCAAACACACATCGATGATGTGCGCAAGGAGCTGGGTGTGTGTATGCAGTACGACGTCCATTTCGACCACCTGACCGCCAAAGAGCACCTCATGCTATATGGTCAGATCAAAGCCCCCCACTGGACAAAGGAGGAACTGCAGCATCAAGTGCGCAAGTACGTGGCTCAAGCACATTTGAATCTGCCTTTATGTTTAGCCTACCAGAGCCTACTAGTAATTAAAATATTACAGTTAACACAGTGTGTAAACCCATACCAGTGGTCCCTCTGTGTGGCCCCCTCACCCAAGGTGTAACCAATCACACTGCTTCTGATGTATTTAGTACAAATAGCTCCATTCTCCACAGAATGGAGGCTTTATGGCGGAAAGAAAAACATTCTGATATACTTTTCTGTATATTTTTAAATTCGAGCTATTTAAGCAGTTACAGTTAGCTGGACCATTCCTTGCCCTGAAAAATGCAAATGGAAATTTCTATTTTCTGATGGTATTTTCTAATGGTGCAAAACATAAGTAAAAACATAAATAAGTAAGCCATGAGGTTTTAACATAAGAAGGGCAATAAGTGTATGCACTCCTACTGGGCCAGTGTGAAAGAGAATTCCTCAGTTAATGTATGAATTGTCATTGCACAGCCCTTCACTGTGTATGTTCAGAGCTGGATAGGTTTGAGAACTGCATTAAAACACTTGATCTATCTGATGATGACCCTTCAGTTCAGTAATAAATGGATTTACAGAACTTTTTCAGCAGTTTTTATTCTTACCCACTGTTCTCAGGATTCTGGAGGAGACAGGAATGTATGCCCACCGTCACAAGCGTGTGGGGACGCTATCAGGAGGCATGAAGAGGAAGCTGTCCATCTCCATCGCTTTCATTGGTGGATCTCGCTTGGTGGTGCTGGATGAACCCACCACTGGAGTGGACCCCTGCTCACGACGAAGCATCTGGGACATCATCCTCCAGCACAAGCAGGGGGAGAGAGAGGGAGAGAGAGAGAGAGAGAGAGAGAGAGAGAGCGAGCGAGAGAGCAGCATACCCTGCAGCCTTTTTGTTCTTATCGGGTTTCTGACATCCCGTCTCAGGATTTAATTAAGCATTAATGGGTTTTCTCAAGGTGCATATGGCTGTAGAGGAAACAAGAATGGGAAAAGCGCCTCAGCAGATGTGGTAATCAGCGATTGTTATCCGTCATGCTTTCGCTGCTCACGTTTCTGCTGTTTAATTGTGTCCTTCTGAGGCTGAGAGACAGTTTGTCCCAGACTGGTGCTTTAAAACGAATGGGGCTTGCCCTTCCTTTGATCCTTTCCCGTCTTCCCTGCAATTTTTGACTCTTTTATATCTGTAATATCTGATTAGACATGACTTTGTGTCTGTTTTTACTTTCAAGAACGCACAATCATATTGTCCACTCATCACCTGGATGAAGCTGAGGTTCTCAGTGACCGGATCGCTTTCCTGGAGCGCGGAGGCCTTAAATGCTGTGGATCTCCATTCTATCTGAAGGACAAGCTGGCCCAGGGCTACAACCTGACCCTCACGAAGAAGGTTCTCAACTTATACACATATTATACACTTATAAATATCAAACATAATTATCTTTGGTGTAATCGATCAACCAAGGCTTGTTTGTGCCTGAAGTTCACTTCTTTAGCTGTACCCTTCTGAGCAGGAAGGATAATGTAACTAAAAAATAATTTAAAAAAGTATGCAGAATGGCTAAACGCAGCACTAACAGTCATCTTGAATCCTGGAATTAGCTCATATAGTGTCAGAAGCCACATTAGCAAATCTGTTTGAGACTACTTAACAACAGGACACAGGCATGACTGAGGTGATTTAGAAATACTGTTTAATAGAGTGTAAACTCAGTTCTGAACATTAGCCTTTGCAGTTTCAGGGAAAACCCAAAGAAACAAACTTCAGACACAAAACATATGATTGATTACATTTGGCATAATGGGAGATTTTTTGCAGAACCATCACTTTAAATACAAATCGCATGTAAAGGAAATGTGCCCTTATTTCCACCAGAATCAGTGTCACAGTAGGCTCACTGCTTTGATGCCATTAGCTCTTAGGCCTGTGGTTCTCATCAGCGCTGCAAAGCGTGTTTTGTAGAATATCTGAGAACCGTTACATGAAAAATATATGTTTCACCTCTTCACCATGACAAGTATCACTTCTCCAGTGTGTTTGATGTGTTTTCCTCTGGTTCCACAGGTTCAGCCGCCCGAATCCGATGAGAAATTTGACAGTGAGGAGGTGAGAGCTTTCATCTCCTCACATATGCCAGAGGCTCAACAGAAAGAGGGAGAGGTTGGAGATTTGGTCTACTCTCTTCCTGCCTACAATGCCCAGAATGCTTCTGCCTACCGCTCACTGCTCACTGCCTTAGATAGAAACCTGGACGCTCTACAGCTGGGCTGCTACGGCATCTCAGACACCACTCTGGAAGAGGTGAGGGAGTGACCCTAGACGGCCCTGACAGAGGGATACACACTCTCACGCACACATACACACCTTTTTAAAATACCTTTTTTGTAATATTTGTAATATTTTTTTGTTTTGTTTTTGTTTTACACAAGTTTACATTTTTGGTCCATTCATGAAGAAATGTTCACACGGTTGGCAAGGGCAGCTGGAGTAGTGTTTAACTGGAGCCAGTTACGATGCTTATATTGGGGGAAAAGACATATTCTTTGTGACAGTTACTATACATAAAAGTACTCACATGTATAAATGGAGCTTCAGGTCTGTTGCTTTATCTTTTGCTCCAGGTGTTCCTGCAGCTGACAAGAGATGATTTGGAGCCAGTGGAGGACAGGCCGTGTACCGTGTCCGAGTCCGTGCAAGAAATGGCAGCTTCCAGAGATAGCCTGACAGACGACTCCTACGGCGCCTACCTCGGAGAGAAAGCCAGTGAGTACTTCTTTTTTAATTAATTACCCTCCATTTTTCTTTCCTACCTGAACAGGAAGAGTAGCTTTGTCCTTTGCTGGAAAGGACCCTGCCATTCTGCTTAAGTTTCCTGACCATTAATGTTCAAACTCACAGGCCTCTCTGCACTGTGATCGATGAAGTGCAGCGTTTATTGAACAAAGGAAACGTGTCAGTTTCTAACTGCAATTGCAGTGTTGGGATATCAAAGCCTGTATATACTCACTTTGAAGTCTATGAACCTTCAATTCCGGCCATTAATATCAAAATGTAAGGATAAAACAGCTACAATAATAATAATTTATGTTAGTGCCCCTGTTGGATTTGGGTTGTCTGCAAGGGCTAAACATACAGTACTGCATTTCAGCAATTGTGGCCTTGTAAAAGATAGTCCATACTTAAAGACATGTAATAGAAATATATATAATAGACACATTAACATACATAGTAAGCTACCTTGTATGTAGCTTTTTGTTGTGATTCCTTCTGTAAAGAGTCCTGGCATCGAGTTGTGCTGTTAGAGGCCGCCTGGTTAGGCTGCCGCTCACAGTCAGCATCATATCTTGGACCTTCTGAAGGTCTTTAGTTATGTTTTACCTAATCATAATGTGATTGGTTGGTTCCACTGTCACTTACTAATTATATCTGAAGACCTAACCAATGGGAGATCTTTCTCGGGTATATTTACCAACATACCATTGAGGTAAAAAAAAATCTGATAGTTTTCTGTTGGACGCCATGCTCCCAGAAATCAAGCCCCTGAGGGTTCCCTTCTGCATAAATGGACCTAGAGTGCGTAACAGCTGCACTGTGGTGTGTATTGTGGTGTGTAATTCTGTTCCCTCCTGCAGGTTTAACTGGAAACTCCACAGTCAGCGGCTTTGCCCTCGTGGCCCAGCAGGTGATGGCCATGCTGGTCAAACGTTTCCATCACTCCAGGCGGGACTGGAAGGGCCTGATCTCACAAGTGCTGCTCCCTGTGTTGTTCGTCATTGCCGCCATGGGACTGGGGTCCATTAAAAGTGACCTGCAGTACTTCCCTGAGATGGAGCTTTCTCCAGCTCTGTATGACACTGGCAAACAGTACGCCTTCTTCAGGTATGCTCCCAGAGCTGCTTTTTACATAGCCTTTGAAATAGCCTGCACAAAAGGCTGTTAAACAGACGATTCATTAGGCTGCTTCAAGCTGTTCACACCTCTCTACACCGGCAAAACAGTTCTACGTGGTTCAGATGTGTCAAGTGATTCTCCATAAGCAGTGTTCTTGCCAAAAAGCAGGCGCGTGTTGGCGTAATATTTTTTAGTAATGTGCAATCACTTCACACGTGTGAGTCACGCAAATAGAGAGTGCCTCCTTTTTTTCTCTCTCCTTCGGTGTAGAGGCCTGTACACTAAATGAAAATTTCATAGCTTTGCTTTTAATCTAGAAAGCATTCCACTCCCTTCACCAAAAGCAGAAGTGCTTTATTGGTCAAGTACACTTGCATGCAGACAGAATTAGACTTAGGTGCATACATAAATGGTCGATATAGAATACAGAATAAATATAATACACAACAACAAATACATGTAACCAGCGTGCAAACGAAATATAACAGGAGCAAGGTTTCTGTTTAGGTCCGGCGTGTTAAGATTCAACAGAGTAAAATTATGTTGTTCTATGTTGTTTTAATTGTGAACTGATAGTAATAATAATATTCATCATAACAATAGCACTGTTTGTATTTCACAGGTGAAAATGTAAAAAAGACTATTTAACCAAGCAAAAAAAATATCATTCAATTGGTTCTTTAAGTGTTTATGATTATAAATAGAAATATCTTCTTTACTAAAGGACCCTTGAAGAATTTGTAATGTTGATGCCATGATAACGTTTCTTTCTACAGTAACCAGAACCCCAACTCCTCTTACCTGGTGGATGCCATGATGTCATATCCAGGGATTGACAACTTCTGCCTGAATAATCCTAACAGCGAGTGAGTATCCTGAGTGTCACCATCCCTGTGTAATGAATGTGTCCTCACCAGATAGCTGACCCTCCCACACAGATTTATATACTCGGGAGTTTTTAAAAAAAGGACTGTAATGAGTACCTACATGAATTAAACTTGTACGCACCAAAAATTTCTCTGTGTCTCGGCCTTTGGCAGGGGGTGGGCGGGGGTTTGGTTGTGGTGTGTGTGCGCATGCAGAGATCTATGACTCGGCGTGGTTCGGGGGGAGGGGTTGTGTGCGCCGAGGGCGGCATGTCCTTGCCGGGGTCTATGCCTTGGTGTGGTTCCGGGCGGTGGGGGGGTGGGGGGTTATGCTGTATGAAGTCAAGAATTAGGTACGCTTTTGCTCTGTGAAGTGCGTACCACTAATGTCTATTCATGCTTGCGTACCACTTATGTCAATGTCCGAGCATACGTGTCCATATAATACGGATCCAATTTTTACTCTTCAAAGCCTAGAGTTACTATTATTTTGCTATCCATTCACAGTTCATATGATGACATAATTATTTATTTACACTGACAAGTCACTTCAGCAGGTACACCGACCTTTACAGACTGTAGTCAGTTTGTTTCTCTGTATACTTTTTTATCCCACTTTTCCACACATAAGTGACACTAATGTGGTAGTGGGATGTTGGAGTGTGTGTGTGTGTGTGTGTGTGTGTGTGTGTCTGTCAAATAACACCTGCTTTCTTATGGGGGTTCTGATCACTGATGATCACGGTAAAGGGGGCTAATAACTGATGCAGGAAAATATTAATTTTAACTGCAATGTGCCCATATATGGTCATTGGAGCTGATAAAAGCGATACAAGACGAGTAAAAAAAAAATAAAACGCTCAATAATTCAATTGTAAATCTATAGTGACTTTTTCAAAATACTTTTAACATTTGTTAGACACATGCTGTCTTGTCTATTCTCCTTCACACTGACCATGCAGTGCCACCTGAACTGGCTCTTTTTCCAGCTTGAATTCTTCATTATGGATGGATTTATGATTTTTTTTCTTTGCAGCATCGTCTTTAGCTCAGTTCCCAACTGCAGTGTTCTGCCTTCTATTGCAGTCTTTCCACTTTCTTTTGTTCCTCTATATAATGCATTCTCTTCACTGTTTCTCTCTCTCTGAAAAGCTCCTCACTTGTCATCCCTGGGCAAAAGCCCATATCGGCGCTGTCGTGCGTGCATCATTAGTATTCTATTAACACTTCCTGTTTATTGGATAGATCTCCCCTTACAGGCGCTCAAAGCAAGTCTGGCACGTGTCAGCCTAGACCTTAGAGGCGCTTTAAACATTTCAGCCAAAATAACAGCTCTGTAGCTGGAATACAGATGTCATCGTGTGTGTGTGTGTGAGTGAAAGAAAGTGTGTGTGTCTGTGTGTCTGTAAGATGGTGGGGTTTTCATGGAGATGTATTCTGCTTGCAGAGTGTGTCACAGGAGAGATACTGCAGTATCTGATGAATGGACGTCTGGAGGTAATGGCTCCTCTTGGTCTGGGAGCTGCAAGTGCAGCGACTTTTCACAGGTGAGTCAGAAGCCCCCTCTGAGCATGTCCAGCTCCTGTCCTCTAAGACCTCAGTACAGTTTGAAGATCACCTCCTTAAAGAGACCTGATATAACTCCGCAGGGGTTGGAGATATACCACTTCAAAAGTTAACATTGCAAGGACGCTCAGTGATACATGCCATTGCACTGTGAAGGAAAAAGCAGGAACATCTGCAGCCTTTGTTAACACTTTCTAACCCTGCATGCGAAGAAATGTTAGGAACGCTGCTAAACTGTTAACATTTTTACAAAAAAAAGAAATGCATACCCAGAATACCCACACAAAACAACCACCCATAAAGATTATAATATGACCCACTAAAGGTCATAATAATAACATAATAATGAATGTTCTGTACTGGGGTGTGTGATATGACTGTTGTAGAAGTTGGGAGAATAAGCAGCAATCAGTGGGGTCCAAGCAGTATGTGCGAAGTGGCCCAATTTGACAGCACCAACAGGTGAACGAGGACATTAAACAAGTTATGTAAGACAAAATAGATTTTGAAGATCCGACCATGTCAGAAGAACTAAGAAAAACATGTTGCTTGTAGCTTGTTGTGGATGGACTGGCTGTCAGTGGCAATTTTGTTGAGTTAAATTGAACAGTAGGAGGAAGTGTATAATGTTGTATAGATGCTCTGCAGTATCTCGACTGCAGTATCTCGGTCAAATAGCAGACTCAGATTTAAGCTGTTTTCAGGTAAGAAACAGTTGTGGAATTCTTAAGCACTGATGTACGTCGCTCTGGATAAGAGCGTCTGCTAAATGCCGTAAATGTAAATGTAAATGTATAAAGTATGAAGTGTTAAGTTTAGCAGTTCTTGAGATATTGAAACGCTGCCCCCTATGGATCACAAATTGTACTGTGCGTCCAAAGAATGCAGGATGTGAAAGTAAAGTTTTAACTTAATGCTGTCTCACTAGTACATTCTTAAGTAGCATAGCCACATACCAATATCTAAGGAAATGGTTATGCTACAAAGTTACAATTAGCTCACTCAACACAGTGTTCACCAATGAACAATCAAAATTCAGCAGCCAATACATACCTGTATCAATATCTCACTCCCTGAATTACTACCACATTGTTGGGATTCACACCACATTTCCGGAAATGTTGTTCATAAGAGATGCTGCAACCCAATCCTCTGATGAACAATATTATGATTATTACAATTTTGATGTTTCATTAGATTATATTGTAACTGGAAAGTATCATGGGGCAGCTGGTAGCCTAGTAGTTAGGGCATTTGCCCTGCGATTGAGAAGTTGTGTTCGATTTCCTGCTAAGCACCTCTGATGTACCCTGAATAAGGTACTGTCCACATACACCCACCGCTTCACTTGGTGAATGGGTAAAATACAGAGGAAGAATTTCACACTGTTCACAGTGTTCTGTGTTCTGTGGTGTTCATGTATGACAGAATGGTCACTTTCTCTTCACTTTCACTAGTGACATATATATCATTGCATACCACCCATCCTCATTCAGTGGGTTCAATAGGTGTTTTTGAACAGGGCAATGACTAAACTGCTGTTCTCAGGCCCTCTAGGACTGAAACTGGAAACTGCATCCCCACAGGATTTCAGACTTGCAGACTTTCAATGAGCCATTACATCACTTTTTCTAGTTTGCTTGTGACTCCTCATTTCATTTCTGTTTAATTTATTCACTTATTATGTGTTGTTTTATTCTAATGCATCAATTGTAAGTCAGTTCAAGAAGGTTGGGATGTGAAGAAATGAGACTGAAATGTGAAAATATGTCAAAAGAAGGATCTTTCAGCAGTCAGAATGTACGTGACAATGGAAACAGCCTGAGGCACATTCCGACTGGAGCAGTGTTTGTGCTCTTACGCTGTCCCCAAATAGTGCTGGCTCCCTTTAGTTCTGTGACAGCAAGCTGCAGACGGCTGGCTGCATTTTTCCCTGTTTGAAATCCCAGTGCCGTTGGCTGCTCCATCACTCCGTCCTCTGCTCAATTCCAGACCTGCCAGAAATCCGGATTTAACCCCTCTTATAAAACCAACCCCTCATCCCAAATCGTCTACAATCTGACCAACATCAACATTGAGAACTACCTGCTGGTCACTGCTAATGACTTCATCAGAAACAGGCAAGTTGATATAAATGCACAGAGTGAAAGCAATGTAAGAATAGTATTTAAACATGCTGTGTCTGCGTTAATCTCTGCATGATGTTATGCTCAGATCACGAGTCAAAGAAGAAATGAAAGCTAGTTGGGCTTATTGATGAAATGCAAAACAGCTGTAGAAGTGAATATGGCCTGTGCAGTAGCATTCCAAACTTCAGAATTGAATTTTTTTTCAATAATATAAAACCGTTTGATTGTACACAACTGTATGAAATGATTAACATTAGTCCTTTAAATTAAAGCACTTTAAATGCATTTTCCAAATCCAACATTTTTTTCTGATTATTTCATTCACTTATGTGCACTTTGTGTTAAGTTAGCTGTGTTGATAGCATTATGAATTGCAAATGAGGAATCACTTGAGTTAGCCTACATCTTTGCGGTGGCTCCTTTGACCTTTTGGTATTTCCCATGTTACACAGTCAGCTGCAGTGCAGCATGCATGATGCATAAAATACTTTATTAGGCTCTGCATAAAATAGTTATGCCAAGTCATGTATTATTCATACGACATAAAATGTGCAGCGTCTTTGGGGTCGCTTTGAAAATAACAAAGACAAATCACCAAAGCATTGTGAGGGTAAGAGGTGAAGGCACTAGTAATCAAGGCTGGAAATTAATGGTAAATTACCATGTGAACACTGGTTTGTTCTAACCATGCATGCTTAATGTGTTTGTGTAAAATGAATTTCTTTGTACCAGGTACGGAGGCTGGTCCTTCGGGAGCACCCTTCCCACCGACCTCCAAATGGACCTTCTGGAGGTGCCCAAGAACAGGACCTTAACAAAGGTAATCACCAACGCAGCTGGTTATCAAAGCACAGGTGCTAAATCACAGGCACCAATTAATTCCAAAAAAATCTGAATAATCCTCTTTGGCTTGCAGTGCAGTGCTGGTGTAATTAGTAAGCAGACACATTGTGTAATTTTGATACAACAGGCAGATTTTAACTGTAACATTTTAATTAGATTAGCTGACTGCCACAGTTGGTTCTGGTTTTGCTTTTCTTAGTAAGCAGGTCAAGCCAAACCATTCTGTTTGTTTATTTAATCATTTTTTTATGAGCACTGTGAACTGAATGGTCAATGATCATGTACAAGTTTGTATGTATTTCTGTCCATATAGGTGTGGTACAACCCAGAAGGCCATCACACCTTACCTGCCTACCTCAACAGCCTCAGCAACTTTATGCTGCACTCCAACCTCCCAGCAGACCAGCGTCAGAAATATGGTGAGTCACAAACGCACTATAGCACAGTATAGCAAAGATCAAACAAATAGCAAAGATCAAACAGCTGTTGCACTAATACAAGTACATCCACTCAACCATTAACATCATTAAGTTATAAAGGCTTATTATACAGTAATTACAATAAATTACTTGATTAAAATACCAAGGACATTCTGCTCAACACAAAACCCAGTGTGAATATGAACACAATATAAACCAGTTCACAAAAGTAAGACTGTACGTTTCAAGAACTGCTTACTTTAAATTGAGTGTATGTCAGTGTTCCCCCATGAAGTCATGGGTCAGAGTTTGTGAGAGTTTGTGACCTCAGTTGTTCACAATATTTTTCTTAGAACTAATAGGGTGTTGGTGGCCTAGTGGTAGGATTCTTGCCTCTGGACCAAGAGGTCATGGGTTCAGATCCTACCTTCAGCACCACCACTGGGTTCCTGAGCAAGACCCTTAACCCTTAGTTGCTCCAGGGAGAGACTGCCCCCTGTAGTTAGGGAGTGTCTGCTAAATGCCGTAATTGTTTGTGGAACCCCCTGTAAAGACTCCACCCCTGAATGAGCATGCATAGGTTAGTATTATTTTCCAGTTTTTTAAAAGTTATTATTACTTTTTGCAGTTGTAGTTAAACTATCCTTAAATCTGCATGTGCTGCAGCACCCCCAGCACCCTCCATGCTGTTTCTTAGCATGAGCTGAAGTAATCTCCTCTAATTTTTAAAAATTTTTACTACCAGGCTGGAGAGGTCTTCAGAGGCAGGTTGTACCAACAGCTTCTCACTGATCCTAGACCTGTTAAATGTTTCTGGAAATTGTTAATATTGCTCATGAATAAAAGCAGAAGAGTTGGAAATATTGAGTTACTATTAAAATATGCTCAAACAGAGCTTTAGAGGAAGCTGAGGATTGCCATGAATATTGCCAACAGTTCCATGCTTTGTTTACAAATGCGAAGTCATCCATATCAGTCTTGCCTTAAATCCACTGGGCTGTTGTGCAACAGCTGTTGTAGTTCCACTGTCCTGGGGCAGGGGGCACTGTTTCTCTACAGTCCCCCCACCATGCAGCTGGAAGTGTAATTAGCGGCGCTGAGAGCTTGAGTGAAATGGATAGAACAGGACGGAGGCTCCAGCCTTATTTCAGCAGCAATGCCAGGCTAGACCCAGTGGCTCAGATTCACTAGCTGCCTCCGGGGCAAGATTAATACAGGCCCGGCAGTCAATAAGGGAAAAGGGAGATGCAATCATTCAAATGTAGCCGGTGAACTCACTGGGGCCCAAAACCGAGCATAAATCCAGCGAAGGACCATCCGAGTGGCCACCCTGCTCCCATGAAGTGTGTTGTGTGAATGTGAATTGTGCATGCATTAAATCATTCTTCTTCTTTTTTTCCCCCTCTTTCCCCCTCCCCCTAGCAATCTCACTGTCCAGCCATCCCTACCCTGGCCAGGTGGAAGATGAGGATGCCATGTAAGGACACTTTCATTTCCTCCAGCGTGTCACTCTTTGGCTCACAGGGATCATAAATGCTTGGGGACGAAGCAGCCAAGTCCCACAATCAAAGAAGCCAGTGATCAGGACAGCGAGACAAATGCCTTGGCTTTAGATAAGATATGCAAACAGTGCACTGCCATTTGCATTCCACTGATACGCTCAGAGTAATGCAGTTTGACTGGTGTATTTACTCCTCTTTGATCGTTTTAAATGAATTTCCTCTGGGTTGGGTTATCGATTACTGGCCCAATATAATATGTGTGCGCTCTCAAGGTGGCTCAGAGGTTAATTCATTCGTCCGAACTTGCTTGGCACCCGCGCTTTAAAGACTGCTGCTGCGCTTCATTTGGAAGCCAAGCTTGGGTAAAAGCATAATTATTTCGCTTTTGCAACTCGGATGAGGCTGGCTCAAAGCCTGGTGAGCAGAGGTGTCTGAGGAGAAGGAGAAAGGTGTGTAGGAGGCAGAAAAAGAGAGAGAGAGATGAAGGTGGGAAAACGAGAACAGCTGGAAGATAAGAAAAGCACAAGAGCCTTTTTCGAATAGTTTAAAAGCAGTGTGCTTTCTCAGGTGTCTGTTGGTTTCTGGTTTCCTGAAAGATGACAGACTTCGAGCTGTTCAAAGCCATATTCACTCGATTCGATCTGTGCAATGCAACATCGATGGACGATCCATATCTTCTGTGTTGTTAACTGTGATCGTTTATATTGATTTGGGCTCTTTATGTCTTCTCTACATTGTTTCATTGTAATAAAGTGGAAGACTATCCCCTAAACCACACTGTAACAATAGAAGCCTGTGTTAATAACAGATATTCTTTAGATGAGTGAACTTCATTTTGTGATGAAGTGCAAAAGAGCTTTTCAGTTCATTTGCACTCATTCCATCAACCAGGTTCATGTGTGCACCCTTAGAAATAAAAGGTGCAGTGGCTCTTGCTGTATAGAAATTGGGCTTTAAAAAACATAATATACTAGTATTCGTTATTATTATTATTATAGGATTGCATGATAATGTAAATTATATTGTTCACATCTTGGTATGAGCTCTGTTCTCTTGTTTTTTCTCTTACCTGTATTGGATGATGTTTGTTTTTACAAACCGGGGCAGAACTTTGCTCGCATTAATGTGCCGAATTTTCACCTCTGGTGTGCGGTGCCTCATTCTGCTCTTTAGATCGATTTTCTCATTTGTTCTGGGTTCTCACCGTGCCTGGCCTTTGGCTGCACAGCTGCCCTCATGGAAGAGGAGTAGTGATGAGCAGCAACGTGAAGGGAGGGTGGGCATGGACTTAGGTTGGTGAGATCAAAAGAGCTGGCCCTGCAGGAGACTCCTGTAAGAGTCAACATCATGCTGAGATGCTCTCCAGGACTCTTCATAATCTATCTATCTATCCATCTCCAAGAAAAACATCAACAACGTGAGAGATCTTAATCAGTGACTGGGAGAATGCGTGACAGGTGAAGTAATTCTGTGAAACAGTGTGAAAAAGCTGAGGGTCCAGAATGCACTTGGTGCCAACATCTATTGTTCTATTATCTGTAGCTCTGTAGCCTTTCTTCTTGCTGCTTGGAGTTCATTTCTTCTAAGTAAACACAGTGTGGGTGTTTGTGTGTGTATTTATCCCTATGGGAGGACCACATGACAGGTATATTGGGAAATTTGTAGAAGTGGGAACATTTTACTTGGTCTCACAAGAAAATATGCTGTTTTCACGAAAAAAAAAAGTCAATCTAAAGGAGCACAAAGATTGCCCTTTGATCCCTGAGATTAAGATTAAGGTTAGGTTTAGGTGTAGGTGTACCTTTACTGAGACACAGTATTACACGTCAGTGAAATGTCCTCACAAATGAAGTAATACCAATGTGTGTGTGTTTCTTAATAGGGTGCGTGGCCTGGTCAATGTACTGGTTGCAATGAGTGTCCTCACTGGCTACTCCATCATGACGGCCAGTTTTGTCATCTACGAGGTTCAGGAGCACCACAGCGGCTCCAAGAGACTCCAGCACATCTCGGGCATCAGCGAGCCCTTCTACTGGATCGTCAACTTCTTCTATGACATGGTACTCACCATAGTTCAGTTACACACAATGGCCATGCCATTGTTTGTTTGTTTGTTTGAATAGAATTGTTTGTCGTTTGACTTAGATAATAATATTTAAGCCTCTCAGAACGGTCCACATTGTGCTAGAGGACAACCATAAAATCAATTAAATTCAGGCTTCAATCCAAACAGCTAACAGTGAATGGCAGCTAATTCAGGCCACTTAGTATGATTCATTAGCATAATGCTAAATGGTGTCTGTAATGTTCCATTCATTATTTATAATGCTAGCATTGTTCCTTTGTTAATAGACACAAATACTAATAAAGTGTATGGTAATTGAATACATTAGATAAAGACATGATTATCTCTCTCTTACTCCCTCTCTCTCTCTCTCTCTCTCTCTCTCTTTCTCTCTGTCTCTCTCTTCCAGACTCTGTACATGGTTCCTGTGCTTTTCTCTGTGATCGTGGTTGCAGTTTTTCAGCTGCCAGCCTTCACTGACAGACAGAATCTGGGAGCAGTCTCACTGCTGTTTGTGCTCTTTGGGTCAGTATTAAAGTATAGAGAAAGGAAGGAAACTTTAAGTTAGAAAACACTGGGATATTATAAAACATCTTGCGCTAAATAGGTCATGGTGCCTCTAAGCAAGAAAAAAAACAGGTTCTCACCGTTTCGCAGCATTATGACCATGCTAAATGTTTAAAAAGAGGGCTATTTGGAGTCCGGATTGTAAATTAAATGTCTGTTATTCACGGAGAAGGAGCGGCTGCTACAAAAATGGTAAATCGAGATTTTGGAGGTAAGAGGCTATTTCATTCATAGGTGCCAAAAATAAGGTGAAATGTTGTTTCATTTATGTGTTATTATATGATGGGATGTGCCAGTGCCTTCAGAAGCAGAAATATGACTAAACAATAGGCGTAATGAAAAATGTCCTTGCAGTATTATGTTTAAGTAGTATTCAGGTAATGACCAACTTGGATTTCTCCAGCATGCTAAAGAATGGAAAAGCAGCCGTTGCTAAACAGTGACGGGAGGGTTAAGAATCTATTAACCAGTCAATTATACTGGTTGAAAGTGCAGTATACAGTGCAGTATACATTGTATTATACCGGTGCAGTATTAAGTGTACATTATACTGGTTAAGTATGCAGTAAAAACTATGTTAAACTGGTGTGCTGTGCAGTATACACTGGATTACACTGATGTAGTAGACAGTAAATTTTGTACAGTGTACATTACATTATACTGGTGCACCATAGAGTATACGGGCAGTATACAGCATGTTATACTGGTGCACCATCCAGTAAACTGCATACTATACTGGTGGAGTATACAGCGTGCAGTATGCAATGTACAGTATACTATACTATATCATAGCAGGAAAAAACTATAGAAATAATGACTGTTAATGAAGAGTTTGTCTTAAAAAACTAATTTATGTAGCAAGATGACACCATAAAAACGCAGGAAGGACAACATCTTCTGAAAGGAAACCATTCTGCTGTGAATTGCAGGAGGAAAAGGAGCCGCTTCATAAAAACACATAAATGCACTGCACCAAAACAGACCATCATGAAGTGTAAGGAGAAGATGAAGGAGTGTAGCTGAATAAGGGTTGTCTATCAGCATGGGTTATCACATTAAATATTTACACGAATTTCACAAACATTGCGTTAGAATTTATTTACATTTCCACCCAATTACAAAACTGGAGCTCAAGCCAAAGATTTTGGAGCTCCTGTCTTATTTTACCCCTGTTAGAAAACAAGGTGTCCTGCTGCGTAATGAGAACAGAAAGTGCTTACAATAGTCCCACCAGGCTGTACGAGAGTGATCTCCCCAACTCCGTCACAATGCTAATTGCGTTTTGAGCGGCATCGTAGGACCCAGTGCTGCTCCTCGACCTGCGGGCAGTGAGGAGGCCTAGGAGGCCTGGGAGGCCCAGTGCTCGGTGAAAAACTCAGCACTCTGTCTACCATCCATCAGCCCCAGCGGCCCTCTGATTTCCGGCCCATAAATAACCAGACCAGCACCGCTGTCTGCTGCCCGCTCTCACCCGGAGCTGCTTAATTGCTTTTGTTCGGCATCCTTGTGTCTGAGAGAAAATCTCTCCCTCTCTACCGCACACACAGTCACACACTCTCACTCGCACACAGATAAACACTCGCACCCTCAGCTCTCTCTCCTCTGTGTTTAAGCACATCTTCTTCCTTGACCCCCTCCACCCCAATCACCGAGAGTAATGAATAAAAAAGCAGATCATTTTGTAGTGCAGAAAAGGCGAGAAAAAGCCTCACCGTGAGAGAGCAGATGAAGTCATTTATCTTCCGCTCGCTTAGCTCGGCATGTGCACATTTCTTCCTCTCCTTTTTTTTTCACACCTCCTCTTAGTCATGGTCTGAGTGGACGTTTCTCCTTGGTTCTTTTCCTCAGCGTAGCTGTTTTGCATTTATCCACTTCTCTCCTTGCCTTTGTTAATTCCTCAGCTCTTTTCCAGGTTTGCAAGCTTCCCCTGGATGTACCTCATATCAACCGTGTTCAAGGATGCAGAGATGGCTTTCATCAGCTACGTCTGCATCAACCTCTTCGTCAGTGTGAACACCATCATCTCCACTGCAATAATCTACTTCCTAGGGCAACTTCACCAGAACGATGAGGTAAGACTGGGCCAGAGAGGGCAGCTTAACCTCTCTTAGGCTTATCAGCCTAAAGGCTAACACTACATTCACAAAAGTATCCAGGCAGCCCGTCTAATTAGTGAATTCATGACTGATACTGACATTCATTTGTACACATCTCCATAGAGAAGTCTAAGGTCACCATGCCCAGTGTCAAAAACTGGCTGAAGACTTTTACTGCAGCAAAACGGGGACAAACTTCTTACTAACAGCCTTGATTTTGGAAGACATCTTAGATGGCAGGTGTCTACAAATGTTTTAACACATAGCACATAACCAGAGGGGAACCCTCAGGGCCTTTCAGGAGCAGGCCAACTCCTGGGAACTAAAAATACCCTTTTACATACAATTCATTTTTGTTCAGTAGAATTATATGTGTGTTTTAACTCTGCAAGTACTGCGGTGATCTGAGGTTATTACTAAGTTTTTGTCAGATGCTGAGCTGAATTCCTAACATTATGTTAACTACCAATGTAGTTAGGGAGTAATGTGGAATCAAACAATTATATTTTCAATGGGTGGGGCCAATTTCCCAGGGAAAATATCACTCAAGGCCCTCTGGACGTATTAGATACATCAATCTGTTATACAAGCAGAATCCAAACCAGTGGTCTTGGTTATACAGTAATCAGTCAAGCACATACCAGGTCATATGTGTAAATCTATGTGTTAAAAGAATCAAATTAAACACTGAATGTCATTTTCACACCTGTGATGTCCATTTTTTATGTAGATCAACCAAAAAGGTTCATGTGCAATGCCATTTGCTTAAAAAAAAAATATTCCAGTAGGTGTGCCAGCAGAAATTTGCCTCACAGCAGGTGTGTTCATTTCCCTTTTATACCCCCATGATTTGTGTTTACAACCTCAGCTACAGACCTAATTCTAATCAGCACCGTTCACCACTGCTAATTTACGAAGTCACGAGAGAAGCCGAAGCGCACTCCCAGCCTGTGTGTGACTGATGTGGATAGTCATTTTAAAGGGTTAAAAAATCCAGATAACACAATATTGATCGATGTAATTTAAAAGCTATGTTTGAGATTTTACTCACATACTTCAATGCTTTTAGTGACACGATGCTTTACCAATGGATCTGATTGTCGATTATTGGTTTGTCATACTTTCTAAACTAGAAACTAAAAGTAATTAATAATAAAAATATTATAAGGTCACTGAGGGTGGGCTCATAATTCCTTCTTCCTTCTTCTCCTGCTTTCATGCTTCCCATGCTATAGGTTAGGTCTAGATATATGTTTTTACATGTAATTCTGATTCACCAGTTCTCCCTGTATTCCTATGCCACGTTAAAGTAGGTGGTGATCTATTGCGGCCTGGGTCTCTACATACAGAATATACCCTGAGGCAATTCATGTTACTGTGGACATTGTAGTTACTGCAATAAACATGTGACCTTTGGATAAACTCACTTTTACATGAATAAAACAGCTTGAGTGTGGGTTAAAATGAAAGTGCACAGCAAATGCAGCTGACAAGTCAGATTGCAGTCATATTTACCAGTTAAAAATAAAAGTGACCTAATCCGTTCTGTTTTTGTGTACTTGTTTATCCTTACAGAATATCCAGGCCGTGTACCAGACCCTGAGCAACGTGTTCCTGATCTTCCCCCAGTTCAGCTTTGGAAACGGGCTGATGGAGCTGGCCCGGGAGGACATGCAGGTCCAGGTGCTCAGTGTGTTCGGAGTGGACGCCTATAAGAACCCCTTCAGCATGGATGTCCTGGGCTGGATGTTCGTCTCCCTGCTCCTGCAGGGTTTATTTTGCTTCACTCTGAGGCTGCTGCTCAACAAGTGGCTCCTCCGGAAAGTTAGGTAAGGCCTCAGCCTTTGAGGGTTTATGGGGCTGAGTGGAATAGAAGTCGGAAATAAACTTTAATAAAGTGCTGTGCATGATATTACATCAATAAAAAACATAAAATTAAAAAGAGAAACGCGCTGTTATTGCAAACCCGGTTTGGGAGAGTAAAATACAGAATGATGGCCATACATCATTAGGAATAGAATGGGATGCTGGTTATTGAGCTTGGCTCGAGCAGCTCTGGCACAGAGTAGAGAAAAGTGTCTGGCTTTAAAACTGTGAAGAATAATTCTCCAGCTTCTCTGAAAATGTGAAAGTCAAGATCTATTGCAGTAGGAATCATTTTCTTTGTATTAGTATAAATCACACTGCAATTAAATGCAATTAAATTGTTTTATCACTGGAGCTTTGTTCTGTTTACCCCTCCATGCCTCTTATGTTCATTTCTTTTATGTCTGTCCCTGACAAGACGTCTTTTCTGCCGGAGTAAGGCAGAGCCTCAGACAGGAAGCTGGAACGAGGATGAGGATGTCTCGGCGGAACGCCAGCGTGTGGTCAGTGGCGCCGCCAGTTCGGATTTGCTGCAGGTCAGCCAGCTCACTAAAGTCTACCAGCACCTGAGCCGGAAAGTACATGCTGTGAAGAAGCTGTCTTTCGGCATACCAGCAGGAGAGGTGAGTCCTTACATAAACGTAAATGATTTGAATATTTGTTGCAGTAATTCCTATTATTACGAACTGTGAGATAAGGTGATCATAATAATTATGTTTCGATATGAGTGCCCAGACATGCTTTCTGTATGATTAGTGATACAGTACTGTGCAAAAGTCTTAGGCACCTGTGCAAATTGTTTGAAGTCATTTATATCAGCAGTGGGTTTCTTTCTGCCAGCAAAAACAGCTGAATATTAGGATAAGTGCAAACAAGCAATCAGTAAAAAGTACCAAGATTTCTTTCTTCTAAAATGTAGTGGATATCCTGTGAGCTGGTTAGAAGAACACAGGTTTGGATCCTGGCTTCTGGGTGAATTAATAAAATTCCATAATCAACACCTAATTTAATCTACTGCAGTAAAAAGAGCCAAACCAGGGATTTCATGGAGCTGCAAGTAAAACTGGGCTTTCATGTGGAAGGAGGTCTTCAAATGGTTCAGCAAACACTTTGACATACATAAAACCACCATTTACTGTATTAATGTTTGTATTTGTTGTAATGTAAGAGTTTTAACACTAACTTAACACTACTGCCCAGCAGTAAACAGACTTTTGCACAGTACTGTACTTTATCATACTTTCAAACACAAATGTGGTAGGAATTATATTTCAGTGAGCTTTAAGAATTAAGTATTAATCAGACGTTTTGCATGGCCTGAGATCACTTGTAAAGGGTAAAGTGTGGCTTCTTGTACAAGTAATGAAATTAGAAATCTATTTAAAAAGTCTGACATTGTGCAGCTACTCTACAATCAAGCTGCTTCTTGCTCACAAGGCAATTAAATACTGGAGTGGTTTCTGGGTGCATATGCGAATTCCATAGCAACAAAGCCGGCTTGTGTAAGTGTAGGGTAATTCAGAGAATGCAAATCTGCATGTGCAACTCCAGTCGCTATGCAGACAACACATCACTCTCTCTGCCACCGACATAAGAGAACACTGCAACAGCGGCTGGATCTGAACATGCTTGTAATGCTCGCAATGTAGCACCTGTCAGATAAACAAGCAGCTCTATAGCATAGCAATGAGTGTCTGGTGTGACTGAGCATATATGCCACTCTCACTGGTGTCCCTGAGGACGCCTGGCGGATCCGCACCATTGTTGCTGTTGTCATCCACCAAGATGATCTCCTTCAGCAGGTGGGAGGGGGTCCTGCGGATGGCCGAGTGAACCGAGCGCAGGATTACAGACAAGGCCTCGTTGACAAAAATGAAGATGATGCTGACCTGGGGAAGGCTGGCATGATAGGAGATGTTTCTGCACCTGTAGAGGGAAAAAAAAGGCTGATTACATGGTGTAGACACCACAGTCTGCACTGTAATTACACATCACCAAAATCAGCACATCAGCTCTGAACTCAGGAGCTGAAAATGTACAGCAGTGTGTGTGAAACCTGAGTTTCCACAGTGCCTCCAAAGAAAGGCATTTCATAAAAGACGAAACCATCTTTTAGAAAAGTCAACCAAAATCAAATTGTCACGGGTCGGGCCGCAAAGCCCAAACCCGGAGCTACCTCGGAGCATGGAGCAGGCAGAGACGCAGGGATCCATGCGATACGTTTATTAAAGAA
>JBBPDB010000002.1:1922985-1944381 GCA_037974465.1 Brachypetersius altus | reverse complement strand
ATCAACGGATGTTTTGATGTTGGAACCATGACCCTATTTCAATAACTGCAGGAGGAGGAGCATCCTCAAACATCACCTATAATAGTTCTACAATACACAATCACACTAATACATTCATTGTAAGTTTAATCTAACACTTGTTTAGGCAGCGATCCAGGAAAGTGTTTTTAAGCCAAATTTTTTATTCAAATTTGAATAAGATAAAACAGCATAATGTGACAAGAGGTGACAATATACATATTTTAGTGACACATCAAACTGCTGAGGCACATCCTGCTCTCTTCTGCTCCAGACAAACTTTATGCAAATGAGCCGAGCGGCGAACATTGTTGATTCAGCACTTGAATGCATGAGTGGGAGGAAAAAAATGTGGTCGTGTTTACATAGTTACGTTGCAATTTTAGCTTAAAGCACTTGTGCAGGAAAGTGGCCTAATATTGTGCTTTAAGCTAAAAATCCTACATAATAATGTGCCAACATAAGAAGTGGCCTAAATCATACATATACTTTCCATTTGAGCACCCCTACCTATTTCAGTGGCCCCTGAAGTTTCCAGTAGCTGGAGAATGTTGCATTTTTGCACTTGCAGTTAAACAGTCCTGAAATGTGGGGGTGTAAAAACCCTCCCCTTCCCCAAAACCAAAGTCCTCATAGCGGGACGTGGCTACTGTTATTCCCATTCACTTTACACTGTACTTGTCTCTGCTCTCAACTTAGTTCTCTGTGGTTCAGAATGGCAGATTGTAGCTGTAGTCTAGTTAAAAGTGAAGCACGCAGGAGTTGTATGTAATATGTAGTGATCAGCGTTGTCTGGCTACAGCTGTCTGAATTATGGCAGTAATTCGAAGGCTCTTGTCGGGTCGGATTGCCGCCTATTTGAAATTCTCCACCTCATTGCAGCAGATTAAAAGAACATTACTGCTCTTCCGAATGAACAGTATTTACTGTATGGCTGACTCCTGTTGCACTGGCAGCATGGCTGCGTGTGTTATGGTGAGGGTTTGGCTTGGTGTGTGTGGGTGTGTGCACTGGTGTACTGAACGAGGGATTGATGGCAGGAACCGTGTTTGTGTTTGTGTGTGTCTTTCCTGTGCACAGGGTCACAGACGTGGACTGTGTGTGTGTGTGTACACGCGAGCACGTGCCTGTGTGTTTGTGGTGGGAGGAGACAGGTAAAGGAAATAGAGAGAATGAGAGAGAAGGAAATTGGCCTGAGAGAAACAAGGAGGAAGTAAAAGGAGGGAGATGTAAATAGATTGTTGACAATATAGTACAGTTATCATATATTGTAATTATATTTTATTGCATTATAATTATACAGATGACAGAGAGAGATATATACAGATGAAAGGTTGACAAAAAGGGAGAGGGAGTGACACACACAGACACACACAGAAAAATAGTCCACATTGCAAGTAAATATATTGATATATATATATATATACAATATAGTATGATCATAAATCATAATTATATTGTATTACTTTATGTTTCAAATTGTAAATATCACATTGGAATGTATGGGGAGGTAGAGAGAGAGAGAGACAGAGAGATAAAAGATTGGTTGAGTGAGAGGAAAGAGAGAGAGACAGAGGGAGAAGGACCTGTTGTGGTGATTAATGGTGCTCCTGTGGGAGATGCGGGCAGGCGCCGAGGAAAATCAGAGCCAGACTGACTGTCCTTCAGAGAGAGAGAGAGAGAGAGAGAGAGAGAGAGGCCACTTCCTCAACACCAACTCCCTTCTTATTGTTCACCAGGAAGAGAGCGAAAGAAAAGAAAGAAAGAAAGAAGGCAAACGAGGGAGCCCGAGAGAAAAAGAAAGTGTCAGCACAACAGCCTGTGTGTGTGTATATATATGTGTGTGTGTGTGTGTGTATATGTGTGAGTGTGTAGGCTGGCTCCTCTCCTCAGGCCAGCCGGTGCCTCCTTTTCTGTGTCCTTAAACAAGTTTTCTGAAACAGGCTTTAACCTGGGTGCACTCTGAAAGAGGTCTTTGTGAGAGCGGATGTGTGGACACTGCTCTTCAGCAAACATGACAAGTCCGAGCCTTTCTCAGGCCTCCGCAGCCAAATGAGTGGGACTGATGGCAAACGGTAAACACCGAGTGTCCAAAAGTAGCCAGACAGCCCATCTAATGAGTGGATTTAGGCCCTTTAAGTTTTGCTGACCGAAGTTTTCCAGTTAAGCACACAGTCTCCAATAAGAGCCAAAGGTCACCAGGCCCAATGCCAAGCGTCAGCTGGAGAGGTGTCTACTCTGAACCTTAATATTTTACTAATTGATTTTTTAAAGGAGTCCAAGAATTTCATTACTGGTAATGATGTTCCATTGTTATCTGTATATCAGACTTGAATGTTGGGCTGTGGAGCAGAGGAACTATGCTTTCTGGTGTGATGAAACTCAACCATATATTTTCAGAAGAATTTAGCTATGGCAGCAGGGGGGCAGCCAGGAACGCAGCACTCGGGGACAGTGATTGATTGCAGAGCAAACGCCTACAGTTAACCACTACAGTTAGTAATTATACTACTACAGTTAGTAAGGAATAAATAAAGTAGAATGTGTGGTATTTATGGATCATTGATATTATGATATCAGTTTCTGCAAAACTGATTATCCAATAGATTGAATATGAAAATGAGACCCTAACCAGTGTTTCTGGCAGGTTGACCAGTCACAGCTCCAGGTGAGTTACTGGGTGTTCTGATGAATTGAGGTCTTCATGTAATCCAATACATGTCAAATAAGCTTAACTTTTAACCATTAAAGCCCCTGATTGGCCAATATGTTTTTAACGGGCCCATATTCTACATTTTCCTGCTGCTTTAATTTTTTATCACATATGTGTGGGTTTGCATAATTCAAAATGATTAAATTTTTTAACTATTAAATTGGTGCATTAGCGGTTTGGGTTAAACTAGTGTAGCTAGAATAAGGAGAGGCATTGGTTTTGTGCCATCATAAAAACTATGATTTGAAAACAGGCTGTTTTTGTAGCTTATTTTTCATATATATAGTTCATATATATGGGGGCGGACACAATATTTGAAACAATATCTACAGACTTTAATTCCAGAAAAGTGATGATATGGGCCCTTTAATATCTTAAAAGTCATTTTAATCGGAAGATGCAGCAGTAAAATCACAATACTGACATTTGGTCAATATTGCACAGCTGTAGTTATGAGTCAAACAGAAAAGCCAAACTACTGTAATAAATATGTGCAGTGCGGGGGATGTGAGACAGGTTTTGTGCTGTCTGATGATGACTGTGATTAAGGTCACTGGTGATACCGAAAGTCTTCTCAGCAGGTTTCCCAAAGCTGAACATGTGAAATTCGGTTGTTCTATGCTGAAAAGGTGAAAAAGTTCTAGGCCAGTGACATTTTCACTTTGCGGCTGTTTCCCTTTGCTCTGCGTGTGAAAAGAAATAGGCCATCTCTCTATATATATATATATACTGTGCAAATTGTTTGAAGTCATTTATATCAGCAGTGGGTTTCTTTCTGCAGCAAAAACAGCTGAATATTAGAATAAAGGCAAACAAAAAAGCAAGCAGTAAAAAGTATCAATATTTCTTTGTTCTAAAAAGTATTGTATTCTGTGAGCTGTTAGAAGATCCAGGTTTCTGCTCAGGGCCTCCAGTCATTGGGTGAATAAATAAAATTCCATAATCAACACCTAATTTAATCTCCTGCAGTAAAAAGAGCCGAACCAGAGATTTGATGGAGCTGCAGGTAAAGCTGGGCTTTCATGAGGAAAGAGGTCTGGAAATGGTTCAGCCACACATTAAACAACATTTACTGTATTAATGTTGTTTGTATTTGTTGTAATGTAAGTGTTTAAACACTAACTTAACACCACTGCCCAGTTATAAACAGCTTTAAAGCATAGTTTTCTCAGGTGCCTAAGACTTTCGCACAGTAATGCTCAGTAAGTTCCCTAGTTTGAAATGAGATTACTTCTCAGGATATTTTGTCAGATAGTAACATCTTGTTTAAACTTGCGTACTATTTCAGTATCAACATTTATTTTTGTTTTTTCTAGTGCTTTGGATTGCTGGGTGTCAATGGAGCAGGAAAGACCACCACGTTCAAGATGCTGACTGGAGATGTCAGCCCTACACATGGCTCAGCACAAGTCCGCGACTGGGACGGGTAACCATTTCCCCCAACTCCACCACTATTTTCTGATGAGAGATGCTAGCACCACTGTTCAGACCAGTTTCAGCTAAATCTACTTGTATCATGCTTCCAGGCGATTGGTTGACATGATAGACTGCAGGACAGAGGGCATAAACATCGGTTACTGCCCTCAAGTGGATGCACTGGATGACTTACTGACTGGAGAGGAACATTTGTACTTCTACGCTCGCATCAGGGGCATCTCCAAGAGGGAGACTGATGGGGTAAGGTGGCCTCTTAGTCTTTGGAAATTAGTTCAAACAGTGTGCGATGGTCTTCGGGCCAGACTCAAAGTCACCTGAGAATGATCATGTAGTCCGGTCATATTTGCCAGATTTTTGTTTCTGTGATTAATATGAATGTTGATTGGGATCTACAATGAAAAACACACACTTCACTTTTGAAAGCTGGGCAAAAGATTGCTTCACTTTAATCAAATAGCGTAATTAATTGCAAGTCTACAAATTGACTTTTGTAAATCAGACGTTTGAATGAAAAGAATCATCAGTGTGAAAAATATTTACCAGTTTAAATGTTATTCCAGGATCTTTTAGGTTGTTCATACTTTTTTTTAAGAATCATCCACTGAAAGGTTCTTTAGGGGACCAAAAAGGTTCTTCTATGGCATCATGCAAAGAAAAGCCTTTCTAGCACACACAATATTTATATATAATTTCAGAATTTCAGGTAGCTGGAAACATGTCATTATGCTACACTAATTTCCTGAAAACTATCATTTAAATATTGCATTAGTTTGTTCAAACACAAAAGTAAATCACAAAACCTTGAATTTTGTATTATGGTCATTTACAGTTCACATGTACAGTTCATCAAATCAATCACATATATGTAGAACTTGCCAGAATTCTCCATAAGTATTTGCAACTATGTCCACAAAATCAATACAGTGTACTAAAGTAACATTGGGTAGAACATTTTGGCACCATATTATATTAATTAATTAATTAAATATTTCATTTTTGCACGTACACTGATAACACTGCTTCTACACAAGATGGCATGAAATATTGTCCTTCTCTTTTGGAAAGGAAGTAAATTGCAATAATAGATCATGGCCCAAAAATATTGTGGACCTCTATTACAATTCCCATCCCAAATATTCACCTTTTGGTGGTAAATTTGAACATTTTCAATTTCCTGTCCTGTTAGTTTCACTGTATCAGATGATGCAGCACCTCAAGTAATGATCAAGACTTTTGTTTGATTTGAATCATGTTCATAGTAGAAAACAAACTGTGCTGGGAAAAGAGCACTTGGAGGGGTACTAAATTAGTTGCCACTTTTGCATTATTACATAAACTCTTGTCTGGAATGTTTATTCACAGTAATACATACTCGAGGAGTTTTTTCTTCTGAGATGTGGTTTTAAATATGCAACCTTGAGGGCACTGTCTTGATTCTACATACTGTATATCTAAATATAAGGTGGAGCTGGACTCAGTCTCAGTGCATAGGAAGCTTGGTATGAGCAGAGTATTGAATTTGACAGGCCAGGGCTGGCGCTTCTCCATATTGACTTGAGAGGAAGCTAATTAATCTTCCATTCTCACAGGATTATTGGGAAGGGGCAGTTCTGGAAAACCTGCCTCAGGCCACTTTAGAGAAATCTTCATTAGCCATAAACAAGATGGCGAGACAGCATTTCTTACAGATTTATCATGAAACTGCTGATTAAGGAAAATTGGTAAAAATATTGTCTGAGGAGAAATGAATGAGTGAAGCAAAGGTGTACATCTCTGGGAGATCTGCCGCTGAAACCTTTCATCCTGGAGCAAAGAAAAATAACATGTATCAGATTTGATAAGAAACACCTTCATTAGAAACAACTTACTAGGCACTTTATAAAGCCCAGCTACTTTATAGGTCCACGGTATGGGTGTACAATTACAGACAGTAGGCCATTTGTTGTTATACCCCCTACCTCCTCAACCTTATTCCTCACTGGTCAGGAGATAAGGGTGGTTGTTTGTCATATATTATATGGGAGGTGGGCCGTTATCAACTCTGCAGTAGTAACAATGAGTGGTCCACAACCCGAACCACCTTGAATGACTCTTTGGTCAAAAGGTGACCACCGATGAACAGGTAGAAGAGGACCAACACAAGACCCTATAGTATCTAATGGTGCTTTTCCACTGGTGCAAGGAACCGTGCTGTACTGCAAACAAACGTTTTTCCATTATGAATAAAGTGTCCGGCGCCTGAGACATACCTGTGTAACTTGAAGGCAGGGCCAAAAGCGGGCTGCATCTCTGCTTTCTGATTGGTCGAAATGTTGTCACCATATTATTACCATTGTTGTTTACTGTCCACACAAAAAAACAATGGGGATACAAACTAACAGCTGGGAAGCTGATGAAGTACAAGCTGTACTTTAAAATCAATGTGTGCTACAACTTCCATGCCATCACTGTACGGATCCTGTAGGCCTATGGAAATGTAAGTTTAAAAGTGACCTGTGTCGGTATCCTGAAAGGCTGTGAGTGTTATTACTTAAATGTTCACTTATATGTTCTCTATCCATTTCCTAATATTGTAGCCTACACTACAGCTTTAACTGAAACTGTTGGATTGACTTTTAATACAGTCTGAGTTTGGCCCGCACCACATCATCAAGGTTTTGGTCTGAAATTAGCCAGTATCCAACAACATTATGTCAGAAACTGACCGAGCTGGATCATTATGAAGTGTTAAATGAAACCTGGTAGCATAGCAGCAAATAAAATAGTGACAATATTGAGAATTGTACACACCTTTGCATATCTTATAACCCCAACAAATATTTCAGGCTCTAGTCCATCCAGTCATCTACCCTCCTCCGTGTTTTGATCTTTACAAGCCACATTTTCCATAGTGATCAGAAAGTGTGATACTCCATACGGGCATTAGGAGAGTGACAATCTTCACTGTTACAGTTTTTATCATTTTAATGTGTCTCACCGCTTCAGAGATAGAAGTAATGGCTTCTATTTGAACCCCTTGCTTAGAACAGCACATAGCCTGCTAAAACTAATGGAAACAGTGAACAGTTTCAGAGCCTTTTAGAAGGTGAGTCATCTCCAGGAACAGAGAGAGGAGACGAAGGAGTCGAAATGAGGACATTGTAGCTGTGTTAGCCTTTCTTTCTGCCCTTATGTCACCAGCAAAGTGACATAAATTGTTCAGAAATGGAAATCCTAAGCCTTAATGAGTGTGTTAATAAACCATTAAGGGCTTTAAGGAAAAAAAAAAAGATTTGTAAGCTATATCAGTCATCTCTTACTGCCGCCACGGCCTTGGTGTGTCTGTAGCTTGGCCCATTAGTGAACGATTCAGGACAAGCACTCCCAACGACCTGAGGGAAACACAGTTTGTTCCTTCAGGGAGAGTCAGGGGACATTTTAAACGCACTGAAACTTAGAGCACCTTCTGTTTAAATTCAAAGAGTGGCTGCTTAGCTCTTTTGATGTTGGAATCCAGTTAATTAAACGGATGCAACATGCATGACGTGCTTTGTGCGTCAGGTCAGATGTCAACAGGCATTTAATCACAACACTGTTCAGAGCGACTCATTATGGTGCTGAGACCACATGCACAACATTCTAGACCAAGTGGTAAACCCTTTTTTTAGGGTTTTTTTTTAGAGCTTCACTAGGGGGTGGAGGTAGCTCAGTGGGTAGGATACTTGCCTCCAGACCAAGAAGTTATGGGTTCAAATCATACCTTCAGAAGACTTGGGTTCCTGAGCAAGACCCTTAACCCTAAGTTGCTCCAGGGAGAGACTGCCCCTTTGGATCAAAGCATCTGCTTAATGCCGTAAATGTAAACGGAAACGGATGGGAAGTGTTGGTGAAGTCATGGAGAATGTGAAAATGAAGAAGAAGTGAAATGGTCTAGAACCTTAGGAACAGTCTGAAATTCTTTCCCACCAAGTGATGCAATGGAGGCGCCTGGGGTGCAGTGTGTTGGGGCAGTACCTTGCTAGAGGACACCTTAGTGATCACAGGGGCAACTCTCTGACCACCAGCCCATTTTTTGGTTCTTAAAAACCATATTTGTGGGTTAATTGGCAATAGCTGTCTCCAGTATCTTTTCTCTGCTGACCAAATATTTTTTTGTGTTTGTGTGTTTGTGCTGTGCAGGTTGTGAACTACTTGCTGAAGAAACTGGAGCTGAACTACCACAGGCGCATCATCAGTGAACTCTACAGCTGTGGAACACGCCGCAAGCTGTCTACCGCTCTGGCTCTCATTGGACAGCCTCAGATCCTGCTGCTGGTGCGGCTAACTGCCTCCTCCACTCTTCTCGATTCTGCAGTTTACAGTTTAGAGTAGAATTTCTTTATTCAGCACTTCTCCTGCATCTTTCTATCTGCTCATTCTTGCCCACCTGTCAGCAGTTCTATCTGCTGCTACTTTAAAAATGTATTGCTTTCAGCAGACAGGGAAATTTACAGCAGCTTTTAGCCACTTTACACTGCACTGGGTTATATCCAGAGATGATCCGCTATGACACCGTTGCTTTGCGCAATACAGAAACACTGATACGCTCATTGTCTGACAGAAGTTTGGGAAATGCTTACCTATTTCTTCTGCCCTCCCAACACATCAGGACGAACCCAGCTCAGGAATGGACCCCCGCTCCAAAAGGCACCTCTGGAAGATCATATCAGAGGAAGTGATGGGAAAATGTGCTGTGGTTCTGACATCACACAGGTAGGAACATCTATATGAAACTCTTTTAAGGCAGGACCTAATTATCAGTAATATTCATTTCTGTGACTGCTTAATCTATTAAACATTATTTGATGAATCATAATAATGAACCTTCATTAGTTGTAGTTTCTTCTCACTTTGTCAGATGAAGATCCTCTGATGGCACTGAGCATTTGAATTACAGTCCCATAAATTCCACAAGCACACAATTACCCATTGATTATTACCTAAAATCTTGCAACAGCTTTTCTGGGGACTTGACAAAGGATATAAAGGGACCTGGCATGTGAATTTCAGAAATGGCCTTACTATGGTTAGCAAGAGAAATAGGGAAACTTTAGCTAACTCATGAAAATCAAGTCCAAATGCAAGGGAAATCAGAAGGCATGTGATCATTAATTTTGTACCACTCCCCTCCAAATTTAAGGCATTTTCAGATATTTACAGCAAGGGTGTTAGAAGGAGACTGGCTAATCTGATGTGTGAATAGATCTAAAGCAAACAGTATGTTTCCACAGTTTAGTGTTAAAATCTAATTCATTTCAATTTAATTATGGACATGAACAAACTTATGGTGCCCCTGGACATTGGATACAATTTTCATTAGAATAAAGATACAATGTAGCTGAAGTGCACTCTTGGGCACCTGTTTGCTTGTTCAAATACAAATGCACATAATTAGAGGAAACGAGTGAATAGCATTAAATGAAAAGAGAAAATTGATCTTTTTGGGATAACTAAGTTTGTTGTATTCGCATCTTTTAGCATGGAGGAGTGCGAGGCCTTGTGCACTCGTCTGGCTATAATGGTGCAAGGCCAGTTCAGATGCCTGGGCTCCCTACAGCACATCAAGAACAGGTCAGTGACCTCCCTCTCTGCCTCCACAAACCTATTAGTTACCACTTTCCCCTCTACCTGTCCTCACACTTCTTCTCCACTCCACTTCAAACTCTTCCCCAGTCGATCTCCCTTGCAGACACTAGTTTACTTTGTCTGGAGAGGTAGCACTAACTCATGTTGACCCAACAGGTTTGGCAGTGGCTTTACTGTGAAGATGTACCTGGCTAGAGCCTCCACTGATGTAGACACAATCACCAGGTTCATGGAGGAGCATTTTCCCAGCACTTTCTTGAAGGTAAAAGCACTTAATATCCACAGGGCTGATGAGTTCATTTTTAAGACTTCTCTTACAAGCTCCAACAAGCTCCATGTACGAGCGCAGGGAGCATTTAAAGGCCGCCCTGCTGAGTGTTTTTCCGCTTGGCAATGGTAAGCATTTGTAGCTGTGAGTCAATGACCCTGCGCTGTACTTTCTGTTAGGAAACTTTAATTGGTTGTTGAGAGCAGGTGTCTCAGTCTCAGTCCTGGGGGCTCTATGCACTGCAAATTCTGTGTTTGCCCAGCTCTTCCACAGCTAATTTGGCTCTTGATTACGGCACTGTAATTACATCTGTGAAAGTTTTTCAGTAATCCTGGTCATTAAAATGTCTGGTATCAGTAGTCAAGGCAACTGAACTTGTGATGGCTGTTCTGAGCGGATCCATCCGTTCAAACAGATGGTGGAAACGTATTGGCCCAATCTATTGTGTTGCACATGAGAAAACAGATAAAAATCTGTGGTGCTTGACACAATCGTTTGGCCAAAATTCTAATGTACTCAGTTTTCCCATCCAATCATCCAAGGCAAGCTAGGTGCAGCAATGGAAGCTTATATAGCTTAAACATAGTGGCAACAGCCATCTTGAGAGATGGGGACTTGTTTCTGCAACTCACACTTAAGTCTGTTGGTTGAGTTAAACAGTGCTTATCTGACTGCTGACTCATTTCTGACTCAGAACTGAAGACTCTCAAAATGTCAGCCTGAAGAAGAAAAAAAACAAACAGAACAGATTAATTTGGAAACTATTTGCATTTAGGGCTCTGTGAGCCAGTTTTGAGATGGTCATGTGTAGTCCTTAAGCCATTCTCCTGCTGTTTGTAGTGGTATCCGATTCAGTTCAGCTTCGAAACACTCTATTTATCATAGAAAACCTTACAGTCTGGTAAAGAAAGCAAAGCACTAAATGCTGTAAATGAAGAGTATAAAGAAAACTGCAAACAATTATTAAATGACCTTCATTTAAATGACCTTCATTTAATAACAAGTCTAAGCTAAAACTCTCTACTAAATAGCCAAAACTCGATCATTAACTACCCTGTGCACATGTCTGTGTAATACATCTAGGTTTATAGATGTTACGTCTTGTGGGCCAGTGTGGTGCATGTTATTCTTGTACTGTGGTGCCTCAATATGACATGCTCTTTTTTGCACATTTGTGCAGGATCATCACTCGTCTATGGTTGAATACCATGTTCCTGTGGCTCCTGGCGGTGTGGCTGACATCTTTGACCATCTAGAGGCAAATAAAGCAGCGCTGCAGATCAAACACTTCTCAGTCAGTCAGACCACGCTGGATGAGGTGAGAATTGGGAGAGATGTGGTGGGAGCTAGATAGAAGAATAGACAATGAATGTTGAAGCAAATGAGAGAAAAAAAGGATGGAGAGGGGGATATTAGCGGGTGAACAAGTGACTGATGGAGGGATGGATGGATGAATTGAGTTTGGGAGAGAAGAGAAGAGAAGAGTGAGAGAGGTCTGGAGCTCCTCGCTGATTCATGTACTTTTGCCTGCTAGAGAGACAGAGATAGAGAGAGAGAGAGAGAGAGAATGAGAGCCAGAAGTAATGAATTGAATGAAAGAGTAACTGTGGCACGGAAACTGACAGAAATCGTATCCTTTTGTCTCGACTTGTCTCTCCAGGTCTTCATTAACTTCGCTACAGGAAAGGCTGGTGCAGAATCGCAGGACGTCAGCGAAGCCTCCGACACGGACAGTCTGGACACATTCGGCACTGTTGAATGAACGACAATGAAATGAATAGATAGTAACTCGTAAAGTCTAAATTCTGTCATTTTCAGAATAAAATCAATCTGTATTACTTTAATTTATTCTATTTTTATTTGAAGTAATGAAATAATGAAGTATCTAAGGCACTTAAACCCTCCTCTTGGGTTCATTCTATTTATCTGTGTATCTAAGGTGCCAGTATGCACATCTCAGGCCAAAATGCTCAAATATTTATAAAATAGAATTTTAATACATGAAATCACAGGTGTAAATTGTCTCAAGTAGCCAAATGTATGTCAAAACCTCTAATATATCTATGGATTTATATCCTGTTTTCTCCATGTGTAATGTTCCTCATTAAAATGCTGAAGTATCAACTTTGTTCACTATGGGACTAGCATATTTGCACTGTTCAGTCTTTGTTTTTTTTTCCCCTCTTTCCCATTTTCTTTTTTAAACTTTTAATATGTACAGTGAAGTCTGTGTATATGGTTTACAACGGCTGCTCAGTCCCTAAGTGCCATAACAGGATGAAGTATTCATCACTGAACCCCTGTATAACTACCTGTATATCTGTGTCTCCAGACAACAAGGAGCTCACGCATGACTTTTTATGTCACATGGTGGGTTGAGTGGGATACAGTCTATAATGCTGTGCTACAACTGATCTAATCAAACCGGGACCTAGACCTTAGAAAGACTGGGACTGAGACTGAGCAGTACGAGCTCAGAGCTCGCTTCAAATAAAGAACTTTATTCTGCAACCTTGTTCCCTGATTCCCTTTAAGTAAGGGAAAAGACTTTCAGCAAGTCTGAGGCCCCGTCTAAATCTACAGCTGCCAATCGGCAGGTTTCACTTTCCCCAACGGAATCTCCTTGATGGGTCTGTTGTTTACCATCATCAGAGCTCAAAGAACGCAAACAGATGACCATAATTTGGCTACTCAATACTGCATTAACTATGCATGCAGGGTGGGGACCTCATCCTTTTAAACCGCTGGCAGCACTGACGCAGCGCTACTTCTGGGGTTGGTATAAATCACAAAGACCGTTTTGGCTCCGAGATATAAATGATTCTTCAATGTCTGCACATCTTCTTTCTCATTAATATTTCCTCTCAAGGCACATCTCTCATGTACTGAATATTTCATCAGCTCTTTCCTCGGACCGCTTCGAGGCACGGTTCCTCTTTTTAAAAATGTACCAAACTTATTTTTGCATTAAAGCTATTTTTCAAATGCGGATGTTCAGTGCTTGTCTTATTGTGCATGGAACAAGTGTCTCTTTACATCAGAATCAAATCAGAAGTGGCCCTCTTGTGGAACAAAATTAGTCATTATAATGTCATTGCCAGACGTTGAGGGTAAGGGATTCACTAAGGGCTGTTTTGTTGAAAGCAAAACTGCAAATTATGTGAGCTGTCTTTTTACTCAATCAACTGCTGAAACCAGAATTTGAGAAAGGGTGAGTCTTATGTGGGGACATACAGGGAAGGATTTGAAACTGAACTGCACACACATGTACAGTTGTATGCAAAGGTTTGGGAATCTGATAGAAATCATATGCACTGTGAAATGTGCAATACCTATAAAGAACACACTTCTGCAAATTTTAATACATTATACATAATTACTGTTAATTTGATGAAAAAAACTAAATTAGGCCAGTGACATCACAGCAGTAATTAAATAGAGGTTTGCTAAAAACACACACACTCCAATTTTGTCCTCTTCACCAGGCTTCATGCCAGATAAAAAGCCTTTAATTTAGTCTAACCACCTGGAGCTTTGACTGGAACTGGGGTTCACTGTCAGATGAGACCAAAAATGGCACAAAAAACACTTAAGGTGTCCCTTAGCCACAGTGAAGTGAATTTAAATGACCTCTGATGTTTTTGGGCTGTTTTCTCCAAAGTTGTAAATGTTGCTAGGACACATGGTATAATTAACTCTAAGGATATTTTGACTGAACATTTGCCACAGCAAAAAAAAACCTAAAACTGGCTTGTGGGTTTTCCTGCAGGACAACAGTCCAACACATCCAAGTCCACACAAAACGGTTCAGTGAGCACAGAATCAAGCATCTGATATCTCCAATCCCAGTTTCCCTGACCTAAACACCATTGAAAACCTATAGAGTGTACACAAGAGGAGAATCGAGAAGAGAATATTTACAATCAGGAAAAAGAGGGACTCAACTGTTATTGCAAAATTTATTTTGAAAAGGTACCAATACGAATAAGGGAAAAATGAAAAATGTACACATGGTACACATTCACACATTTTTATAAATTAACCTTTGCTTTTTCATAATGTGTGTGTGTTTGTGTGTGTGTGTGTTTGTGTGTGTGTGTGTGTGTGTGTGTGTGTGTGTGTGGAGCTGGCTACGACAGATCCCTTGTGGACCAATAAAATGCCCGGGTTTAAGCTCCGCCCCTCCTCTCTCATTGCTGGCGGGAAACAGCTGCAGCTCTGACTCTCAGGAAAACCAGTTACAACTCTTCTGATCTCCAGATTCACAGAATACTTCGTTTTCCAGTAGCAATGGGTCCTGATCCTCCTACACAGTCAGAGCAGGGCACATGGGAGAAAACCCGGGAGGCCGTAGCACACTTCCGACAGTTGCTGCTGTGCTCTAAATGGTGAGTTTAGTCTGGCGTTAGCTGAACGGAGTCGTTGAAGCATCATGGGTATTGTAGTTTTTCTCGTTTCACTCTCAGCACTGATAACGTTGAAATGTTTCACGCTCGCGACTACAAAATATAAATAACTTCCGCTTGCAAAACAATAATACACAAATGTTTTGGGTTTAGCATGAGGAACTTTCTCCGTATTTCCTTTTGTAAGCTGTCAGAGGAGAAAAGTTATTTACAATTATATACATACATACATACATACATATGTGAACACACCACATCCTCTGTATTTAACCCATTCACTAAGTGAAGCAACGGGCAGACAGGAAAACAGCACACAGAGCGGTGTGTGGGGAGGGTACCTTGATCAGTGGTCCCTCAGTGGTGATAATGTCGGTCTTGGGATTCGAGCCCACGACCTTCTGTCCACAGTGACAACTCCCTAACCACTAGGCTATCCGCTGTCCCATGTAGTAATTGAATAAACAAAGTCTTCCTGTGGTGAAGTGGGTGTGTTGGGGGAAACCCTAAAAATGAGCAGGGAATGGGAACTTCAGGAACAGGAATGTAAACTAGTGCTCTGCACGAAAGAAACGATAAGAGTACACCGTATAAAAACTACTGTTTGTAAATGTAATTCAAAAAATGTCCCTACTTTTGGAATCTGTATTGACTGGTTCAGGATCTGACAGCTTACAGTGAAACAGCCTGTGTAAAATTAATTTATGCTCCTGTGCAATGTCAATAAATGATGACAGGAACAAGAAAGTCCCATTCACTCTGCTAGAAAAGCATCAGTTTTAATAATGCATAGAAGTATCCAGACAGCCTTTCTGGTGGTTTAACTGTACTGCTCTACAGTGCATTTATTAATTATTATATACACAATATACACACATGTGCAATCACCATGGAAAGCAATGCAATATATAATGCAGTGAAATGCATGTTGGCCTAAGGTCACCATGTCCGATCTTATATGTTGCCTAGAAGGATATGGTATTAGTTGCAGCTGTATTTATGATGTAGAACTAATAACCCAACATTAGTATTGTTATGGAAATTCCTTATTTCCCTCTTGGGTTTAATAATCTATTTAAATAACACACAGCCGTTCAGCTGGTCTGGTCAGAGGATCTTCGGGGTCTCTGAGCTGTGTCTTCACAGGGTCAAATTCTAACACAGGTTAATATACTGATACTATTAATGTACATCCTCTATTACCAGGTCAGTCTCACACTCCATTTCAGATTACCTGATATTCATAATATATATCTTTGATCAGTTAGGTCAGAACAATCCTCTAAGCTTAAAAAAGGTGATGCAGGGTAACCACACCTCTCTTTAGTTAACTTCCTTCAAAGACACTTTGTCAAAAAGGTTCACACCTCTTACAGTATGCATAAAAATGAATATCCATTAATATATCAAGAAGCTTTTGAGCCTTCATGTACCCTTCTAAGTTCCTTTGTTCCTGCTCGGCTGCGAAGATATTTTATGCCTGCTAGCAATGACTTTGAAGGTCCCTGTGTGAACCTTTATCTCCCATGCATGCTTACCTAGGTCTTCCTGTCGACATACCTTTATAGAACTGACTGGCACTCAAGCGAAAATTTTAATAACACAATGCTACTTCAGTAATTGCAGTTAACAAGATGTTTAATGAAATAAATGTGGTCAAACAAGAAGATCCTCCACTTTTAGCTGTATACAATCAAATCCTCACAGCAGTGTTGAAACATCTACTGTAAATCCTTGTCTGAAGTGCAGAGGGTGTATGATTTTGTTGGAAATGTCACACAAGGGAGTGTAAGTTGCATTAAAAACCATTTATCTTATTCTATGTGTGGAATATTAATGTACAAACAGATTTTAGGTTGAATTCAGATGCTTTTATAACATTTTAGAAACAAAAGCGGGAACTAGACGGTACTGACAAAACTGCCATGTATGCAGTGTTTCTGCCTGATCCTTAAAATGGGATATTTTCTGTTTTGCGTGCTATTTCAAAACAAGCTAATATCTTTTGGCTTTGCTTAACCTTGTTGTCCTCCCTTCTGCAGAGCACAACACATTTCCTCTTCCTGTGATTGATGCAGTTTTTAGAATTAATTTTTTTCCCAATGGCTAATTTCCTGCAAACAACCATTCAAGCTGCTCGCTCAGAGCATAGTTTTAGTGGTGAATTTGGAGATGGATGAAGAAATGAAAGGCTGGTTCTTTCAGACTGGAGATAAGGAGTGTGGAGAAAGAACAGCACCGTGTCCAAAGGCACAATCTAAGGAAACAACTCTGGGCTCTGTGGAAGTGAATGTTTATAAACACACTCAGATAAGGCAGTTCTCCGTTTGCCATTCCATATTTTTGCTATTCATGATTATCTCTAACTTACTGTTGCAGCTCGAACATCCTGACTGAGCCGGTGTGCCTAGGCATCTGTGAACATTTGCTTTGCAGGTAAGTGTTTAAAAGTGACAGCTTCAATATCTGTGTCTTCAGCATATTAAAAAAAAGCAAGATTCTTATCCAGTGCAGACAGAAACCTGGATCACAATTACATTACTCCATTTTGTGGTCGTGAGATTACTTGAAAGCGTTGGTGAACCCTTATGGCCAGTGATCCAGACCCAGATCCAGCCAGCCTAAGCCTAGACTAAAAATAATTTACAGTGGTGATTGGCCATTAACAATCCAGGTTTGTGTGTATGTGTATATATATAATTATAAAGCGTGTGTGTTTGTGTACACTCACACACTATTAAATCCAGTATAATGACTGCAGCATCAGATTTATGAATCCCATTTTGCACAAATGATTGTAATATACATACATGCATGTAGTAAAAGGTTAGTGTGATACATGCAATTGCTTCTCACCTCATGCATTTTATTCAATGCATAAATAAAAGATAAGATTAATTACATCATAAGCGATTACAAGAACAGTTCAGGAAAAGCACATTTTGCACGTTCGTAATTCCCACTTTCCGTTTATTGTGTGTTACTCGCTGCAGGTCATGTGCAGGGCCACATGCCGGCGATGGCTGCAGTGTGTGTCACAGTCCTGCCTGGGTGAAAGACATCCAGATCAACAGACAGCTCAGCAACATCACAGAGCTCTTCCACAACTTGGAGTCATTGCTTTATCCCTCAGAGGTCCAAGGTATTGCAAGAGCAGTCACTTCATGGCATAAAACAGTTCATTAAGAATGATACATACATACATACATACATACATTGATCATCCGTTACATTGAAACCACCGAACCACTTGTCACTGCTTTCTAATTGGTTGAAACATTGCCATCACAATATGGAAGGAGGCCATTGTTGAGATATACAACTGGGAAGTCAACAAAGTACAAGCACGACTTATAAGTTTCAGTGGGAGTTTTCTATGACGTGAATACATTTATTTTTAACACTGTGAGAAGCACAGAGGTGTATCAGGACATCGCTAGTTAGCTGGGTTAGGTTTACAATTAGGTTACACTATACCAGACTATGATACACTTGAAAATCAAAGCGTGAGGCAAGTTCTGTCCCATTGCAGTGTGGTTTAGGTACGCCGTGGCTCCTGTATACCTGTGGAAAAGTGCCTTCACAGGACTGTTGCTAATGTCCTGGTTCCAGATACCATAGTACACCTACACAATATTAGTGAGGTCATTTTTAATGTTATGGTATGTGTGTATATATATATGTGTGTGTGCCTGACTGAACTTTGAGCCTGATAATGACTGTAATTATGTATTACAATTAGCCATAGTGGTTTTTAACATATGGTTGTAGGTAGAGACAAAGCCAGGCGTGATGTGGCCTGTGGAGCGGTGCTCTATGTGACAGGCAGATCTGTGCCCGTGGGGTCAGCGCATTAAACATAGCAGAGATTAGGTTTGGTGGGTGTCGCACAAGGCCGACTCATGCTGGCAGAGCTGTACAACTGGAGATAACACGCCAAGCTATCAGCTGAGGAATGCCTCCGACAGGGGTGCTTAAACTGCATACTGCAGAATAAATGTGGCTGTTATTGAGTGTTTGTGTCTAAATAGCCTCTTGTAGAGGGTGTCCTAGCAAATATCTTTGAGGCTGAGGTGCAATTGTTGTCTAAATATATGAAAGCAGGTTGCCATTAAGGGAGCTCAGAAAACAGGAATATCCAACATGAGTCATAGTTGGTTTTCACACCTAAAAACATTTTTGGACTTGGGGATCAGGCTTAAATCCATGAAAGGTGGTTCTAAGAATAAGATAAATATGAATTTTGATTTTAGAAAGCCTATGTATGAATTTGTTTCCAAAACATGCATTTTATCATTTTGTCCAGTTCAACCCAGCAGTCAACAAGGTCTCAGCAGGTTTGGAGCTTCTTAAGCTCTTTTTAAAAAATACTATAGACGTTGAAGCTGCTTGGGAGAGTGCTAAGATTATGTAAAGCTGGGACAATAATAATCAGAGAAACATAATGTTTTCACTAGTATTCTGAAGTATGTAAAATCGTATGCATTGGGGAAATTGTTTTTTTGTGGTGCTACATAGATGTAACCCCTAAAATTTGTCTATATTTCTTAGAAAGCCCTCCTGCAGAATCTTCCACTCCCTTGAATGACAAATCTTTTCTCAAACATAAAAGGAACTTCAAGATCTGGTTCAGTCCAAAGAGCCGCAAAGTGCGCTGCCGAGTGGAGAAACCGGTGGAGGTGAACTTGCAGACAGAAAAATCTCCTGCTGGTTCGTCTGAGGCAGCATCTAAACTTCAGGACCGTAATCTGTCCATCTTCAACTTCAACTCCTCCTCTCAGGATTCTGGCTCCTCCTCTCCTCAGAGAGAGGGAGGAAATGATGGAAAAAAGAAGAAAGGGAAGAAAAGAAGCAGAAGATCTTTTGGCAAAAAGGCCAACAACATCCCAAGACCACCCACCAGGTGTCAGACCAACAAGAACCTCAAAAAGATGAGGCTGGAAGCTGCGAACCAACAGTGGGGATTCAGTAAAGATGGTGCTGTGGAAGACGAGGTTTTGGAGGAGGTAGAGATGAATTTGGGGGACACTGAGGGAAAGACAAGTAAGAGGGTGTCCTTCCAGTGTCTGGACAGCCACCCTGATCCCCAGAAGGTCCAAGTAGAGGTTCTTAGTCCACAGAAGAGCACCCTGAAGTTGGAAGGAGTGAAGGAAACTGAGCCACCCAATGATGAGCAAAAATCACAAGCCCAAAACATACAGCCTGTCTGTGAGCAAGAGCCTGAACCAGTCGCCAGCATCCAAAAGCCCTCTTGCACTTCTCCTGGCTCAACACCCAAAAGAGCCAGGCTGGAAGAGCATGAGGGCGGCCCTCAGACTACACCAAAGCGCCCGAGGCTGTCCCCGGGCCGGAGGAAGAGGTCAGCTCCTGGCAGAGCTGCTGCACTGCCCACTCCTCCAAATTTTGCAAATGACTCCAGACACTCCACTGCTCCTAAAAGGTCCATAAATGAGCCAGAAGAAAGCCCAAGCAGCTCACCTGCCACTGGGACAAAGCCTCCAGTAGAACGCCAGAGCAGCCCCGCCCACGTGAAGAGGAACCATAAAGGGGAGACACCTCTGCACTTGGCTGCCATTAAGGTTAGTTAGTTTAATAAAAAAAAAAAATAAATAAATAATAATAAAAAAGGTTAGTTAGTTTATTTATTAGCATTAGTTTCATGTTTTGGTTTTTATGTTTGAACTATATTTAAGAAAAGGTAGATTGCTATAAACTGTGATTGTGTATGTCAGGAAATAAATTGTGCAAATGGTGTATATTTAAGGTGAATTTACCTTATGTTTGTTGTCTAAAGTTTATTTATTTTTTTTTTTAAAGTACATTTGTATTCATCTACTGTAAGAACTCGGACACTTTATAAGAGAAGCATATTAGTGTCCGAAATGTGTGTATATATTAATCACATTGTTACACATATTGTTAAATAATTAATTCAAAAGTAGTGTTGCACACCTTTTTTATTATTGGTACTGGTATATGAACAAAAGTGCAATAACATTTGGTTTGCAAACACTTTAAACAAAAAGAGCTTTTTAACTGCTGTTTTCCTTTTAACACAATTACACAGCTGCAGTTCAAATATTGCTTATTAATCTCAAATAAGATTAATAATAATAAAACCAAAGCTATTTACCACATTCATGATTTATCTAGTTTGTTATAGAAAAACAAGAATCTTGATTGTGTATGTCAGGAAAAAAAACCTTTTTAGGCGTTTGTGAGGGTATTTCTTTAAGGTGTGTATGTATTCTTGTGTATGTTGAATAAAGCAACCTGTGGACACTTCTGGTGCTTTTTCCTCATGCAGGGTGATGTGGAGGTGACGAAAGAGCTTCTAGCTCAAGGAGCCGACCCCAACATGAAGGACCACGCTGGCTGGACTCCACTGGTCTGGAGATTTTTTTTTTCCCATTGTAGAAGCAATATCAATTTAGAGTGGAGTGTGTTTATTTGCAATTGCAGAATTTTCTTTCTCATGTGGCTCGTCACGCTGACAATATTGTTCAGGAGTAGTTTGAGCCTCTGACCAATTCAGTCAGATTGGATATTTGAGCCTGTAAGGCATTATTCTAAAAATATTTGGAAAAAGGCTGGGATCGGTCGTTTTGTATTACGTTGTGGGGTGAATCTTGTTTTCAGATTTGCAGTTTGTCACAAGCAGTATAAAAATAACAGCCATTTTTTTGTTTTGCTACTATTTTGGGTTATCTAAATAAGGAAGACATGGAATATAGAATGCAGAAGTTGTCTGTCTTGCAAAGTGTCCTTGTTTACTCATATTAAATATTTTGTAAATCTGTAAAAAGGGACAAAAGTTACCAATTTTCTCTGTCCCTCTGTCCCTCCCTCTCTCTCTGTCCCCGCCTCTCTCTCTCTCCCTGCCTCTTTTCCTCCCTCTCTCCCTCTATCTCTCTCTCCCTGCCTCTCTCTCTCTCTCTCCCTCCCTCTCTCTC
>JBBPDB010000002.1:1911291-1921577 GCA_037974465.1 Brachypetersius altus | reverse complement strand
TCTCTCTCTCTCCCTCCCTCTCTCTCTCTCTCTCTCTCTCTCTCTCTCTCTTTCTCTCTCTCTCTCTCTCTCCCTGCCTCTCTCTCTCTCGTACTTCCTTGTGTGTGCACCTTGCTGTGACATGTTCAACATTAACAAATGTTCACACATAGGTGTGTATTCGTGTGTTGAAGATACAGAAAGCTTTTCCTTGTACAACTTGGCAGTCTTCTTGCAGAGGCATCTTATTATTCAATATTTAACCATTTGAGCAGTTCATGGACATGCCATTCATAATGTATGTAGATTGCATGCATGCTGTACAAGAAATTCATAAATACTTTAATCTGTATACTTTCAGAAAAGTACATTTTCCATCATCTGTACTATTTAATTTACCTTTTTGTTTATTGAAAGTGTAGGATAGACAGCATCAGGTTTTCTTGTGAATAATGCAGCAGCTGAATTAAGTATTTAGACTTCAGGGTCTACTTTTATGACTTTTGCTTTGTGGAGGAAGATACAACCAAGACATGACACAGCTTAGTATTTCTGCATGGATTTTGCCTGGGGCTTGGTGTAAATGATGTATATTTAAGGTGAATTGAATAGCAGGTAGTCGGTGTAAGTAAATTTGTATTCATCTACTGTAAGCAAGTTAGCGTGTGTGTGTTTTTTATATATATCTATATGTATGTGTATCTGAGTGCAGTGTCATTAAAGTCCCTGTCTGTTTAATGGTCACGCCTGACCCCTGCAAAATCCAGCAGAGACGTGGAGCTGCATGCAACCATGAGCACAAAAAAACTTTCACTTTAAAAGGTCTTTAAAAAAAAAAAATGAATATAATATATTATTATTTTTTCCCTCTAGCATGAAGCATGTAACCTGGGACACCTGGGTGTGGTGGAAGTTCTGTTGCAGCAGGGGGCGCTTTTGAACACGCCTGGTTATGAGAATGACTCTCCACTTCACGACGCAGTGAGGAACGGGCATGTGGCAGTCGTCAAACTGCTGTTGGAGCATGGAGCGTCTCCCAGTGTCCCGTAAGCAACTCCTACACACACACACACACACCCATACTCCACGCCTGTTACCCACAGCTAAAGGGTTAGTGGGTGTCCCGGTGATTAGGGAGTGGCTCGTGTGATTAAAAAGGTCATGGGTTTGAATCCCAGGACTACCAGTGGCACCACTGAGGTACTGTCCCCCACACACTGCTCCCCAGGTGCTTTGTTACTGGCTGAATACAGCTTCACTTGGTGAATGGGTTTAATGCAGAGGACAAAGTTCACGCTGTCCACACTTTGTGCTGTGCTGTGGTAGTTTGCGTTCACTTTGCTAAAGCAAAGTTGGAGATTAAAAGTTGTGTTTACAGGAGAAGAATGTTAGACATACTGTGCTACCAAAATACCATATGACAGATTTGGCAGTTGGTTCCACAAGATGGAGAACTCTCTCGTAAAGTTCACTGTGGTGATGTGTGCCTGTTGAACATGATCTCTGAAAAAAAATAAAACACTGTAGAGCTTCTAGTTATGGACAGAAAATTAGTAACCTGCATTTGACCTCAGATTATGAGGCATATTGGTGTAAAACTAAATACAAGTACAACAAAGTCCCATGATTTTGGTTAATGCCATAAGCCCAACATTTGCGAATGTGATATCAAATGTATATCTGTGTTGTGTTTATCACATTCACAATACATTAATACATTTCACCCATCTATACCTTGATGCACCTGATGCACAGGAACACTCATTCTGAACAACGGTTGGCCAGAATGCTAAAATGAACACTATGAGGGGTTAGAGAAAATATACAGTCTTCTTTTCATGAGCTTTGTGTTTGTACAGCCCAAAAAGCCTGTAATTGTTTGTTCTTAAGAAGTGACATGCCTAGGTTGGCATGTTGTTGCTGTAGTAATTATATTTGTGGTTGCTATGGCCATATACTGTGTGAAATATAGATTTATTTTTCACTCAGCTCAAAGTAGGCTATTAATATCTATTGTTTTTTTCTGTCCAAGGGCCATAAACCTGTATGTGACATTTAGTTCAGCCTGGATTGTTCAACCATAAGTGTTATTCTTTTTCCACGTCTCGGCTCATTACGTTGGCACAGCCCTACCTACCTGGAAACTGACAACGTATCTGTAGGGTGAAGTCTAGGCGTTCCATCGGGCATGTTTTACTCCGGTAGGAAAGTCATTATTCCTACATGTGTGCCTCTGTCTGTGGCTCTTTTGTTCAGTGATTGTCTATAGTGAAGTGGCATACAGAAAGCAAAATGTGCATCTCTTGTCTCAGAGTCAGAAGTGAAAGGGAATGATGTCGCCTCTGTCATAGTCGCAGTAGACAAAAGCAATCCAGTTCTGTCAGAGACAATCGGCTGGCCCTCCTCCTCTACGCTCTGAGAACAGAAAGTCCTGCTGTTAAAGTCACTTGGTTTGAAGTATGTTTTCTCTTGTGCTGTACATCCAGCAGCGCTGTCATGACACTACAGTTTTCTGGTGTTCGTGGCGTCAGGTAAGCGCGGACTAAATGCAGACTGCTTTTCTGCATAGTGCTGCTTGCAACGTTTTTATTTTGGCATCGATTTCTGACTAAATCCTGATGAACGCAAAGAAAATATTGTTATTGCGCTAACATGGTGTTTTTTTTGGCATTCTGGAAGACACCAGATCAACCTGCTACCCACCTCCACATTCCTCTTCACACCCCAGATCCACATCCACCCACCTCCACCTTCCCTCTTCATACACCAGATCCACATTATACCCACCTCCACCTTCCCAGTCATTTTACCCAAGCGCTAATCTTTCTTCTCCTGCTGTTAAAAGCCACATGGCTTTTCCACCATATCCTCTGAGCCACTGGTTACTGTGGTTAATACTGTTAATCCGGCAGCACCTGAGGTCTTCTATCATGCCTTATAATGTTGACTACAGCTGGATCCATGTCTCAGTGCAGAACTATTCACAAAGACAAGCCACATGTAAACACTGAACAGAATAATTACTGCCCCCACAGGTAAATACACAAAACTACAAATTGCCGTTAAACAGCATCAAACAAACATCACTGTAAAGCCTCTGTGAAGTCAGCCAAGCGCAGCTACAAAACGCAACAAAAACCTGTATGGCATTACTTTACTGCATGGCAAAAAAATACTAGCAGTCACATGAACACAGCAAGCCACAAAAATGCTGACTTTTTTAATTAGTGCTCAAACTGGAATTTTTTGTGCATGCCCCACAGCAGCGGAGCAGCGGGGGGTCTGTAATGCAATCATGTTTGCGCTTTCAGTGTATGTTTATTAAGGAAACATACACTAGATTAGATTAGCTCTGCTGATGCTAACAGGCTTTTTTTACTAGTCTCTTCCAGTAAGATTTGTTAAAGGTTTAAGTATTTATGCAGGATTACCTTAAGAAGTGGAGGTTTGGAAGTGGAGGAGTTAAGGATTTATTTTTGTGACCAGTTGGTTTTATTTAATAGATCTTGAAACATAAAACCCTACACCATATGTTTTAGACAAATACTATACACGCATTTTACGCACACTACAGTATCTCCCATAATAAAATTAACATATAGATGTTAGAAAAACATAGATGTTAGGAAAAGTGTGAAAAATATAAAACTTATTGAATACAAGTAAACGAGATACTTATTTGTTAAAGGTATCAACAGTGGAGTTCAAGCAACTTCTTGTTGAATGAAATGATTAAGATTTTTTTGCATTTTGCATATCATTTTCTTAGATGACAAAGCAAATGAAAAACTATTTCTCTATTTTAGACAGTTAAGTGTAGCAGTGTAGAAAAAAAAAAGTCAGCTCACACTGGGTGCCTATTTCAGGGAGTTCAGAGGATTGAACTGTTTACAAATATGCATCATGTAAGAAGCATTGAACTCAACAATCATGTCTGTCTTTGGTTGTGTATGTGTTCTTTGCTGCTTGTACAGGCAAGATGGTGTGACATGCTGGATCCGGCTCAGGAACGCTCCAGTTGGGGGGGGGGGGGTGGATGTGGGTTGGGGGGCTGTGTGTGTGTGTGTGTGTGTATGTGTTTGAGAGAGATTGAAAGTACTAGTAGTGAAAGTACTATTTTCTGCTATTTTCTGTGCATGAGCGAAAGTATTTAGTGTGTGCATGAGGAACACCGATGTCAAACATTGAGCAGCTTTTATTAAAGTTCTCTAACATTAACAGTCAAGATGACAATTAAACAAAACAAATTAAAAGCTTTGAATTTGCTGGTAAATTTAAGTGTACAACAGAAAGTGGAACAAGTTTATGCAGCGGCAGCCACTCGGCGTCCTCTGGACTGGACGACTCCCTGCGGTGCTAGCATCACCCATGTTAGCTAGTGTTTCAGATGGCCATGTAGAATGCTTTTATTGTACCTTAACACCGACTTGCATGTTGTGCATGTCACCGTGCTGTTTGTGTGGTCTAGAGCGAATTTTTCCATACAGATGATGTGTGTCTGTCACTTCTGCTGCCACGTGTCTCGTCTTGTTGTGGTCTTGTTTAGATTCCCCCTCGTGCCAACATTGCCGCTACGTACATACACGTACATGTATGTGAAGGAGACTCTCCTGTCAATCGATGCTGTATTTAGCTCCGGGCATCATCCCCAGTTTTCATGTTGCACAAAAAGAAACATCTTGTGCGTCTCAAAGGGTTTTAATTTGTACTTTTTTATCGAGCTGCAATCCTAGGACCCAATTACTGCTACATCAGGTAAAAAGTTGGTGAAGATCTGAGGAGCCCTGGGCTTGCTGATAACCCAGAGTCAGGTCCAGCTTCGTTAGTATACAGTAACCTCCCTACTTTCACACGGATCAGCAGTCGCCGTTACAGTCCATCGCTGATTTTCGAACCTCCCGCGACTGAGTACAGCTGACTGTGATACCTAGCATTCTGCGACGCACTGCGGTTACCAAGGCAATCATACATCTGATTGCACAAGACCCGGATGTTACATTTAACTGTACTCTGAGACGGGAGGTTTGAAAGTAGCCAAACCGAGAAAGTTATTTATTTCTCCTTGCAGCTGTTTGGCTGCTGCCTTGTAACGCTGCAGTCCAGAATTTCCCCCGTGGAGCGTCTCGAGCTTTCTTGTGTTTTTCATTTTGTCTGTATTTTTTGTCTGTATTTTTATTACTGTAAATTAAATTCATTTATTACTGTATTTACCTGCTTATGTACATTTTTAAAGAAAACAGCGCATACCAAAGAAAATGCCCCTGTGTGAATTACAGTACAGTCTATACAGGGGTAACATTGGTATTGCAGGAGTTCAGTGTACACTGTACAGTGAATATGGGTTTTAAATGAAATTAGTGTTTTGGGAGTATATTTGGGGGCATATTTAGGATTTACACCAGTGGTCCCCAATCCCCGGGCCGCGGGTCATGTGGTACCGGTCCGCGGGCTGCACAGAAAAAAAAAAAGTGGATGTTACCCGTGTTATGAAAATGCTGTTAATAAAGCTGCGAGTACACATTGGATTTATGTTTAGTATTGTATTTTAAAGATACCCCATCATTACATATTTAAAATATCCCCATTTTTATGTGTATCAATTATTTGTATAAATACGTATACGTATATTTATCTGCCACTCCTTAAAGGCCAGGCCGTGAACATAGTTTCTGATATTAAACCGGTCCGTGACGAAATAAAGGTTGGGGACCACTGGTTTACACTATAAAAATAGGCATTTTTGTGGCTTTTTTTTAAAGAAATGTTTTTTGTATATTGAAGTATGCTTTTGAAGTGTAACTACCGCGAAAAGCAGGGGGTTACTGTATACCTTTTGAGGCGAAAAAGGCATTTCAGCCTTGTTGGTATTAAAGGCATGATTTTAGCTGCAGCTTCTCAGGTTGTTTGCTTCTGCCTTTTTTTTTTAAGTTTATGTGGTAAACACCAATACTGCTTTGGCCACAAATGTGTGTAGTGTGTGTGTATGTATTTGTGCACCTGTGCACTTAGGAAGGGGGCCCATGGCTCCTGCATTCAAATGAAATATTTTATGGACCAGTGGACCTATTAATTGTCCCCCAGGTGTTATCTGCATGCTGATGCTTAATCTAACGAGTGGGGATGAGCCAAATGCTTGACTTAAAACCCCAGCGGGCACCTTTGTGCTGGTTACGGACCTGTGCACTTGACTCATTAGCTGGTAGCACACACAGTTGAATTCGATATTCCCTAAATATCTTCAAATTACTTCCCCACCACTGTCAGATATGCAGTTATGCGTATTGTTTAATTATGCATAGAAGTATATGGTAGGTTGGCACCAAGTACTGTAGCCACTTGTAGCCAGTGTGTCTTGTGGCATTGTTTTGCCCTTCACATTGTTAAGGATTTTTTGCATTTACTTACCTCAACTGCAGACTGTACAGCTGTTGCTTGAATTCTTGAATCACTGAATCCTTGTAATGAGTGTATGAAATACTCCAAACAACAAAAATGTGTGTGACAGGAACATAGCTGGACTTCAGCCTGTTGACTATGCTGTGACTCAAGAAATGAAAGAGGCCCTAAGGGTGATCCCTGAGGCACCCCATTCCGTTACCACACCTCTGACCTCTCCAACCAGTCTCTCAAAGGTATGCCTGTCCGACACTGATATAATTCTGCCATACCATGCTTCTTGTCAATGATTTGTTTGTTACAGAAACTCTTTGCTTAAAAACATTTGAAATTTTCAATTGATTCTTCCTCATTGCCATTATTCTGTTCTTTTAGTCTCCAGGCATTCTCAGAAAGGATGTGCCTGTCATTCTGATCGGTAGTAAACTGACCCAACCACAACAGAACCAGCTCATTAAAGCAGCACGAATCCTTGGAGGAAAGCGGGTTGAGACCTTCTCTAGTGCAGGTATCAGTCTCCTGTGATCTGTTACTGTCATAAAAGATAAATCAGGCAGGAATTATGCATTAGTCATCACTCTAAAAATAGCAGACTCAGTCATGTACCTGAAGTGCTGTGACAGATGTGGTGTATATTAGATTAGGTTTAACTGTCCGATCATTTACAATTCCTCTGCAGTCTAATTTCGCATAGTCCAGCTATAAACCGAGTCTGTGGCCACAAAACTGTTTGGAAAGCATTTTATAATATGAATAATTTTGACATTGAAGTACTAAAACTGTGCTTTTGAGTTTGTTTCCAGCTGGAGAATTTTTTCCATTCTACATCTTCGCTTTATAGCTGATTCTTTAGTTCACTTGAGCAGAAAGACATCACCTATTGAGTTTAAAATCGCCTCTGCCTTCTTTTCTTTCCTCTAACTGCAGCAAAGTTTAGATTAAAGCGAGCAAGGCATCTACCTTGAGTATAAAGAGGATAATTGCAAAATTCCCTCCATACCATAGACGCATATGATGATACTCGCATTTGCCGCAGCAAATGTTCCTCTCAAGAGACTTCATACAGCTCTGAAAATCACAATAACAGATAAATGCACAGCGCGGCCTCATCATCTGAGGCAGTCGGACTTGGAATGGGGAAAAATTTAAATAACCGAAGCAGTTTGTCACAAGTTGCACATCAGTTATTGTTAGAGCGGGACAGAATCCAATACTTGCCTAAATGAAATGGGAGCATTTTCGTCACTAAGTCAGACTGTAGGCCCTTTTGTAAATATTTTCAATTTGTTATTTGAAATTGCTTTCATTTAAAGGGTTTAAAGAAAAGAGCTCCCTCTGAACATACACATATATTTGTGCTTTGAGAAATAATTAAGAGCTTTCAGTAATTACCAAACAGAAAGCCTTTGTTACTTAGGAGGCTGTGAGTAATCATTTGATTTTTAATTAAGAGCTGTCACATTGGGTGGTACTCTATAGTTTCTCGCTCTGTTTGAAACAAAGTCACCAGGCAGCATTTGTTTACATTAACAGATTTGATTAAATTGAACCCTTTGTGTTTGGTATGTAAATTAGTTTAGAGTTCTTGTGTAATGTTAAATAACAGTTTTCTACAGAATTACAGGCTGAGATCCAAAACACTGCCGCGTTTTGAGAATTTCATGAGAGTGTAGATCGTCAGGTTTGCGTGGTCAAAACAGGTTTGATGTATAAAGTTTACTTTCATTTTACACTGGAGCTACATGGCTGAAGTAAGTACTATACTTAAGGTCATAGGCCTTAAAAAAAAAAGTGTATAAAAATGTAAACCTACCACTGTTCCATGTTCCACAATCTATTGTAAATGGGTCAAACTTGAGGACTTCCAAATGTATATTATATATAATGGTGTATGTATGTTGCCTAGACTCAAGAGGGTATGTCTAGGCAGCTGAAACCAACATTGGTGGGTTATGATTTACTGTGTCCTGACTTGTATTCTAACTTCAGCTGTCTGTGTCCCTCTCTAGTTACCCATGTGATTGTGCCGGATGGTCCTGTGCCCACCACTCTGACTGCACTGCAGGGCGTCCTCAATGGCTGCTGGATAGTCAGCGTCAGCTGTAAGCTCAAATTATCTGGCTTTGTAATAGCGTTTTTATGAACTGGGTGTTACAGACAAAGAAAAGCTAATCCAAGACTGCCTGTCTTAACCTGAGATGTTTACAGCAGCACACACCATATAGAGCCTCAGTGTTGGAAAAGAGACTTCTGCTTAATAAGAGCAAAATGTTTTCTCTTCAAGCTGTTTCAGTTTAGTCTCAAGTTTCTCGTGTTGACTCCATGGCTACTGGCTGTTGCTAGTGGTGCATATACAGTAGCTGTGGGACGTGTTGCTCAAGGTCTGCTCATGGAATCTAAAGACATCCAGTCCATTCAAGTGCTTGCCTTGCAGCCTTTCATCCCCCTTTTGATGTCCAGTTCACTGTAGACACAACATGCTGCAGAGAAAGCTTTTTCTTTCTTGAATCTGAAATCATTGTTATTTTCCGCTCCTATTTACAGGCATTCATTTTTTTTGCATAAGCACATAGTCAATGAGTTATCTGTTTCTCTGGAGATGCACAGAAACGCACTTCAGTAACAGCTTTCATGAAACACTTTTTCCAGTAATGCTCAATATTCCCTTAAATAACTGTGTCTCATTTCATAAATCTTTCAATCTTCCGCAAGGACCATACAAAAGAGAAAACAAAATGCAGGCGTGGTGTTCACTTTACAGTCTCCCCTTTTGATGCAGAATGTTTCTGCATATTAAGTGGAAAGTGTGTGGGCAAAATATTATGGCTGGGCAAAATATTATGCGTATGCATGGGTAATCATTACAAAATCATGTGGTTTTTAATATAGAAAGTGAACAACATATGGATGTTTGAAATATCATGTAATATAATACATGATATTAAGCTCAAGCATAGTGTGTTCTTGGACTTTGATGTTGCATCATGTCCCACTTGACCCACTATCTGGGTTTTAGCCTTGATGCCCTCTGAGCATGTTATGATGTGTAGCCTGAAAATCCCACCTCACCCCTGCTTTCCTGAAACGTTTGCTATATAGTGTCATATACTTTGAAGTGCAAACTTTTGGTTTTATCCCACTGTTTATCACAGTAACCATAACTGTGTCTTATACAATTTAGGTACAATTGGAAAAACAAGCAATCAAAATTTATAACAGGGTTATGAATAATACCAGGCATCTGGGTTCTTCCTCTCACTATATGTCCTGAAGGATCCAGAGAGCCCTTTAAATTGGTGACTTCAAGATAATCCCATTCCTAATGGACATTTAGAAGCACAAACATAACTTGCATAACTATATAACTCGTTAAAAGCATTGGCAATGCAACTGGATACTTTAGAGCAGCCACCTATGGGCCATTCCCAGTGCCAGGGGTTGGCTGGCAAGGTCAAAGCCCCCCAGCATTGGGTGGTAGATTAGTGGAACTGTGTGGAAGTGATTGAGCTCCTTCCAGTACCTTTTAAATGAGCTGTGGTCTGTACCTACCAAAAGTGTCACTAATGCTCTCTTGGATAAATGCAATCAAACCTTCACCTCAATGTTCTACCGTTTAGTGTAAAGCCATCTCTGAAGAATAGAAACTGGTGCTGCAGCAAAGAGGGGAGAAATTCATTATCTCATACCTTTGGTTTCAGAAAATTAATGTTGATTTTGGTAATGTCTCCATGGTGCATTTTTGTATGGTTTATAGCTCACTAATAACACAAGTGCTGTTTGGTAAGATCTTTATTATCACTTTGCGCTCATTTATTTAAAAATACTTTATATTTAAATTAGAGCCCGACCGATAAAGGATTTTGAAGGCTGATACCGATACAAATATTTGTTGGTTTTAAAATCCGATATTC
>JBBPDB010000002.1:1884658-1898186 GCA_037974465.1 Brachypetersius altus | reverse complement strand
CCTTGGCAGTGTTTCACCCTGAAATACACAGCGTAATTGTCAAACCACAAATGCTTGTTTGATGTTTTGCTATGACTAATTTTCTTTTATCTGTCTAAAGCAAAAGAAAAAAAAACTTTTTAAAGTTGTGCTTCCTGCAAGCTGTAAACCTTGCTCCTGAAGACGGCAGTGTGGAGATTGATTTAGAGAAACAACCTAACAAACAAAAGCGAAGGACAAGAGCAATTAATCCTCCACTCACCAAGATGGCACTTTCTCTGCTGCAGAAACGAATACTTTTTTTTTTAGCATTTCGCTTCGGTAGAGGTTTAAGGGAAAGGAAAAAGGAAGGACTTCTGGCCCTCGATCTCGGAGGTCCTCTTTGGCCATCTCCCAAAACACAGCTTTCAGTGGGATTACTCAGGGATGCTCCTAATTGCTATTGATTGCTGTGAGCTGCATTAAATTGCTTGGCCTCCGCCTTGCGAGAAGGTGGAGGAGGCAATTAGTGGCGTGGACAGGGTTTGAAAGTCCTGATTAATAGGAGGGTACGGACAAACCCGTGGGCTGACTGGGAGTGAGCATGGTGCAGTTTCACACTGAACTCCTTAACACCTCACTCAACAAACTTTACCCACATTGCAGACAAACACCTGGAGGGAGATGCCGGTCTCCCTTCTCAAGAGTGTTGTGTTCTGTATTTGCGTAATGTCCTCAAAACTATTCTTGATATTTGAGCCTATACTCCATAGACCTCTGCAGGCAATCCAGCAATAGAGGTAATGTTATTCAGCTCAACTGTGAATTTGTTTTGCTTAGTTGCAATATACTTATCTGGGAGCTCCTATGAGCACTTTTGTTTTTTCGCAAATTTGTCCAAATGTGCTGTAGATGCAGAACTTAACAAAGGTTTGTGATCTCGTCTGATCCTGCATCACAAGCTCTGCTAAGAATTCTGCTTGGTACCTCACTATATACTTTTCACCTTTCAGCAAACGTAAACAAGTAGGAGTCCCTACATATCTATATATCTGGCAACATACTAACATTCAAAAATATTTGCTGCATGTTAATATTATGCAGCTGTTTTTAATTGTCTTATCCTGTCTGTTCATTTAAAGGAGGACAGCACTATAAATGATGGATATTCCTGCAAGACAATGCCAGGAAAGTTCTTGAAGTTTAAGCATGATTTAAAACCTGTTGAAATCATATGGTGCTGTGTTGGGAAATATCTGTGGACAGCAGTGACGAATATGTGAGAATTGTTTCCTTTACATCATCAAAACATCATGTCCGTTTGAGAAAGCATTGTAAAGTTGTCTCGAAGAATAGAACAGCTATAAATGCTGTATATCAGCGATCAAAACAAAACAGTGTAGCATTTGTAACACTTTAGTTTGTCATATTTACCCGATGTTCTATCGTTTTAAAAAGCTGCTTCTCTTACATGGCCTTCCCTGCTGCCCAACATTAATTCACGCTGGCTGGATTTTTCTTGTTCACACAATTCTCAACATAGCCATACACCATCTCAGTGGCTTTTAGATTATATGTGAAAATCTCTTAAGAAACTGCGTGGCATTTTGCATCGCTTTGTTGTCCAGAAAGATGAATACATCAGAAACGTGTGTTCAACATCAGTGTGAGTAGTTCTAACTGTCTGTGTTGTATCCTTATTTATTCAGTCATTCACTTATTTTATTCATGGAATATTTATTTCCTGATATCTTCCCTAAAACAAACCATACCTGCAATTCCAGCCTTTTTTCCACCCTTACAGCTGGTTCAGTATGCAGTAGCTCGACTGGTCTTCAACCAACCCAATGGTCCCATGTTGGTTCCTTCTCATTCCCTCCACTCCTCTAAGAAACATTGTCTGGCTCTGCAATTCCTACACACAAGGCATACCCCGTCCAGACTGGTCTCATTTGTGGTTCCCTCCTAGTGGAATGAGCTGCCAAAGACGACTAGAGCCTCAGAATCCCTCTCGATCTTCAAAACTCCTTGAAGACCCATCTGTTGAGAGAGCATCTCCTTTCTCGTAAATCACACTTGCTCTACTGTCTGAAAAATCTATCTTCTTTCTCTACTCCCTTCTTAAAGTTTTAGTACTTTAGAACTCTCCTCTGGTCCTAAAACTTGAGTGTTTCCACAGATTTGGATAAGAGTGTCTGCCAAATTAATGTACTGTTTGGAGGGCTTAGCAGGACTGTATGCTGTGCCATGCAGCAGGCGTGAAGTTTTTCCAGGGTACCTAGGTGCGTGACTGTGGAGTGGTGCTGACGCCAGCATTGAAGAACCCTGTTTTTGCACCATCAGTGATCAGAGCCCACAGCCCCTCAGGCTATGTGAGTATTTGGGGGCTAGCAGGTGCGATCTGCTTACCAGAAAAACAGCACCAAGAACAAAACACACGCACACTTTTTTTTTTTTTTTTTTGCTGAATACCACTTTTTTCAGTCTATTTAACAAAATAGTTTTTGTCTTCATAAATAATACACATTTTTGTCCCCTCTGTTAACCTTTGAGTTCAGAATACACACCGTACGCTTGGAGATATTAATGTCTGTACATAATGAAGGGCACCTTGGATTGGTTTCATACTAGATGAACACCACAAGCGTTTGGCTGAGTACACCGAAAGAACTTGGTTTCAGTGAAATGCTTGTGTTCTTCATCTTTTTAAGTTTCTCTTAAATATATTCATTTGTTTCTGAATTGATATAGTATAATAACATTTACCTTTAATAATATAATACCTATATTAAACGATAGATATAGGAAATGACCCTCTGCGTTAAGAATGACCCTTTGTGCCCGTGTGTAATAAAAGCTGATTGTTTAACAGTATGTTTTCTTAATAGATACAGTTTGTTTTCAGGCACAAATTCATATAACAGTTTTGTTTTGTTTAGTTTTTTTGGGGTTTTTTTGTTTTGTTTTTTTAAAAAAGAAACAATCTTTCATAGCTCCCAGCTACAGTTAGTCGGTGTCTCAAAAAAAGGGTTGTGGTTCACTTTTACAAAACAGACCGTGAATGAAGGAGTGCTCGAGACGAGAATTGACGGACACCATGTGCACAACATCTCTACAGAGTTCGGTGAGGAGGTCCACAGATGTTTCCAGTGGGTGAAAATCATCTTTTCTCCCTTGGCGCAAAGCGGAAATGACCAACTGCAGGAAAAACGTCCATCTCGGAGAACTTGCTAGTTCTGGTTCCCTCATGATTGTCATAACAAAACACGAAAAATGCTTCTTCTCAGCAGTGCACCCTAGGCCGCAAAAAGAACACTGATGAATGCCATGTATATCATATCCTAGCAGAATGACTCATTGTAAAACCATGCGTGGTATTCCAGTGTCAGACATGTCTGTGTGGTTTAATGGCATTGAGGCAAACAATGGAAGGCATCACACTCACTCCACTGAATAAAACACATCGCGATCGTTTGAGTTGGTTACATCAGTGTTCACGCCGCTGAGACTTTGATCACAGTAATGACTGACTCCTTCAGCAAAGGGCAGTGTATCAAGAGATCACAATTGGGCAATTGGGGGATAATTACTCATTTGATATAGGCCCAGGCAAAAAATCTCCCCAAAGCTTTGAAGGCTGTTTTAAATGTGGAGCCAAGAACCTAGTGCTTTGGCAGATTTCATATCCCTCTAATGCCTGCACAGAAGCAGGCAGGATTAGCTCAGAACTCTTCTACCTGATATTAGCCACGATTCAGCTTCGTTCCCCTGCTGTAAAACATGAAGACGGCTTCAGCAGTGGGTTTGCCAAAAACACTTAATTGACTGGTGGCTTTATCTTCGGCAATGACTTTCTCCAACTGTTCTTTTGGATGATGATGACGAAGATGATTTTGACTTTAAATAAGTAAAATTCTAGCGATTGGTGAATGCTACTTAAGTGCACAATAGATGACAGCCTTGTGAACACACAAACTACCCCCAGATTCCACCTTGAACTCGTGAAAAGAGAAAAAAAAGACAGACTGCACTAGAATGACCCCTACTCTGAGGACCCCGCATGAGACAGGTAGCCTGCTAGTAGAAATGCTGTTTGGTGGAATATATGGAAACGTCTTTCCCTTCTTAAGAGGTCATGCTTTTGTAATCATTTTCATCTCATTACTAAACGCATAGATCTGTTATTAAGTAGCTCATCCATCAGCGCTGGGCACCAGGGTCTCAGAGGTTAACTGGGATGAATTCTCTTTGGGTAGAAAACACCTATGATAAATCGTGTAGACTCTGTGGAATTCGCCTTTGAATTAATGGCTTGTATTTATCATCTCTGAAAAAAGAAGGCTAGCAGGCGATGGGTCTGTTCGGCCAGGATGGTCTGTCTGTTCGAGCTGAACCAAAGAATCTATAAGCAATGCATTAGCTTATACTAAACGAAGGCTCGGCCCAGGGCACTGTGGCACGCCGGCACTATGCAGATAATTCGTAGGCATTTTGCACTGGAGAAAATCCTTTGTATCAGCCTCTGAGTCTGCTCGGCGGTTCTTATTGGTTTAAGTGCTTCTAGACGAGTGCTTCAGCGGTTTAAGCGCTTCGGTGGATCAACATGTGGTCGCTCGAAAGCTGGGAAATGAAAAATTGCCACAAGCTGGGACTACGGCATGTCAAGGATGAGAGGAAGCATTTAAGAATGTGGCTTTGAAGCGGCAGGCTGTGTGCAGATTCCCGCCTTTTGGTTCAGCTGCCAGCCCGCTGCGCCGCAAGTCTGGCGGGTAATTTATCACCGAATATTGCCTTATTAAGGAAAATTAAAGCAGGCTGCTTTGGGCTTGCTAATTGCTTAGATAAGTTCAAGCTGTTGGCCTCTAGGAGGACTTTTGCTTGTTTGGGCTGGTGGTAGAAAAACAAGGACATCTCAAGCAGGCAGGAGTAATCGGAATTAATGCTGCAGTGTTTTGTTTTTTTGGGGTCTAAGACACAAAGAAGCTTTTCTAGCCTAGATACGCTACTTCTCAGTATAATTGTGTTTTTATGCAGTGTAACAGTCCAGTGATGTGTCCACTCACTCGGGATGCTGTCATTAAAGGAAGAGTTTAGTGAAAAAGTGCTTCCACTTACCCCAGATGCAGGCGATCAACCAAGACATGTTTGAAGTCCAGTTTTTGCTGGAGAACTCCACAGACATTTCAGTAGTCACCCAAATTGTTTCTGCAATTACCAATCCTTTTCTCAACTCACTCAAACTGCATCAAGGTGGATTAGACTTGTGGATATGGTTTAGGACACAACAGGTCAGTTTGATGTAAAAACTTTTTACAATAGGGTCTGTGTGTGTATATATGTATATACACACACATCTATACAATATACATAGATAAACTGCTATAGTTTTTTCATCTCAAAGACATGTTTGATAATGGTACAGGGAACAAAGAAAAAAGCCGTAATCAACAGGTCTGTGCCACCTTGAGGCAGAATTCGATGCAGTTTGAGTTTTAAGTATGTACATATGGTGACTTTTAACTGTTTATTTGCAACACTGCACTCCAAATATGTCTTGGGTGTTTTGCCTGAACTACTTCTTTAAGGTGTAATTTCAACAGCAGTGTTTTATTTAGACCATCTTTGGCTTCTCTTTCTTCAGATTACTTTCTGTTTAATGGGCTAGGCTCCATAGAAATTTAGCACAGCTTGGCACTGTGTCCTGTCTTTTTATTGGCAGGATCTTAAGAAAAAATACCCTTAAAATGTTAACCTTACTTCTACCAGTTGACCAAGGCTAAATCAGCAGTACTTTATGAAGGACTTATTCTCACCATATGGTTCCATAATCCTTGATGAAAACCATGAAAATAATGCCTAAAACACTAACACCCAGGACAGCAAGTGAAGGAGCATCAGAGCAGGGCTCCAATTTACATTTAGAGATGCCGTTGCTCTGTATGAGCTGTGCTGTGCAAGGCAGTAGGCCTACAATGTTGCTGCTGTAAGTAAACCAGCATCTGAAGCAAAAAAACGACCATCGTAACTTATCCCTTCTTGCAGCAAGCGGCCCAGATATAACGGGGTGAACTAATCCTGACTGGGGAGCCTCGCAGGTTTTGAATGCAGCTGTAAACCAGCAACAATACACAGATGATGCAGCCTTTGACAAACAACTTATCAGCAGCTCTCGCTGAGTCGTGAAGTGTATAAACTTTTGTGTTTGAGCAGCGTAAGCAAGAAATAAAACTAGGATGAAATCATTATAGGAACAAAGAAATGAACAGTGTCTTCAGATGCTTCCTCTGACACTGCCAAGGTTGAAAGTGTATTTGTGTGTGTGTGTTTTTCTCAGTGTGTCTCAGCTTCCTCAGCAGCCTCAGTTTGCCAAACGTATTGTGCTCCTGCCAGTCCGTCCCTCAGAGTCCCAAGGTGGGCCGCCCCAGTGCTGGATGGTGCTGTCACTCGTATACCCCTCCTCTCCATTCCTGAGGGGGTTTCTATGACGACGCCTGGCCGTTGAGGCACTCCCGCCGCAAGCACTGTGCAGGCTTCCACCAGTCTCCGTTATGGCAGCGGCAGATGGTGCAGTCGTCCACCTTCACTTCAATGCCGGCTGGAATGATCGTCGTTCCAGCGTAACAATTTGGGCCTGCCACGTGGGACAGAAGGGAGGAGAAAGGGAGAGACAGTTAGAGACACAGTGATGAGAGGGAGCTCTCGAGAGGATCTCTCCGAGGGGACGGCGGCGCGGTTCGAGACACCCATGGGAGTTCTAAAGCTAGAACAGACGTCTTTTTTCATGGACATGCACCGATGGGCTTGTTTTTTTTCCATCAGTAAAACTCTTTCTCTGTCCCCACCCTTCTTTTTTCCTCTTTTTTTCTTCTCTGCTCTTTTCTCTCCTTCGAGGTTATTCTTCTCTTCTGTGTTTTCTCATTTTCTCACATTCTCTATTTTACTGTTTTTCTCTTCTGTTTTTTATTTATTCTCACTCATTCTGTCTTTTATTCTCTCTCTCTCTCCTCCTCTTTCTCACTCTCTCTTCTCTTTTCTGTCTCTCTTTTCTCCTCTCTCCTGCTCCCTTTCAGTCTCTCTCTCTCTCTCCCCCTCTCTCTCTCTTTCTCTCTCCCCTTCTCTCTCTCTCTCTCTCTCTCTCTCTCTCTTTCCCTCTCTCTCTCGCGCTCTCTCTCTCTCTCTCTCTCTCTTTCCCTCTCTCTCTCGCGCTCTCTCTCTCTCCCCCTTTCCCTCTGTCTCTCTCTGTCTGTACAGAAATGCTTTGCATTCTAATGTGCCCTAAGCTCAGCAGGCTGGCAGGCTGCCTTGCTGGCAGTACACACACACACACACACACACACGTACGTACGTAAGTACTGTCTCTGCTTTCCGTCCCAGCCACTGATGTCTGTGGGTCTTTTCGCCACACTAAAGCTCTTTTGCCCCCACCCTCTCCCTCTCTTCCCCTTCTTCTGTCTCCCTCCTTTACTTTGTCAGTCCCTCTTATATTACTCATGTTACTGTTTTCCTTCCCTGACATCACAAACACAAACCTGGAGAAAGAGCCACTGCTGGGTCACCAATTTCTGTATAGCAATTACAGTATATATAAAGTTATAAACCAAAACATTTTATTTTACACATGAATTTTACATTTGATGTAGACACTGTAGAATAACAGGCATGTGCAACATTATACTGCAATGCAAATGTGTTTAACTGGTTCTGTAGAAGTGGGATGCTTTCAGCAGGCTCCTACAAACACAGCGTGGTTTATTATGGCTCATCTGAAATGAAAATACAAACCCTGATGAAATGTTTGGGAAAAACTCTGCCTGAATCTGAATTAAATAGAGAAGTAAACTCGGGAAGAAAAAATATTCTTTCAGACATGCCATCTTAATGTTTAGTCTTTTTGGACTAAACATTAAACATCACTGTCAGGCAATAAACCAGACTGATGAGGTCAAAAATATCTGGGCAAAAAATGGTCAACTACACAGTTTCCTCATTTACCTCTTCGAATTCTGTGCATTCCTAGGTCAACCAGACTTTCCCCAGGAAGGAACCATGATTTTTAAGGATTATATTATCATCTTCTGCCTTCCAACAAACAACGACTCTTCTTAAAGTAAAGGTTCCTCTGGGCAGTCTTGTGTTTAGTTAAAGCTCAATGCTGTACACATTATACTGAAGTATTTACTCGGTTTTAAACCGCATAATAATCACTATTTGGCTGATTAGTGTAGCTGGAATCTCACCACTCTCCTCTCTCATATGCATCTCTCTCTCTCTCTTTTTCTTTCTCTCGCTCTCTGGAGTGAAAAATTCCAGTGGTAAATAGACTGAAGCCATATTACCATCACTTTTAACATTTAACCATCAGAAACTTCAGAGTCATTATTATTCAGTTGAATTCAAATGAAAGTTATTATATTTGAATATCATTTGAATATTAATTTAAATGACAATTCTTTTAAAGTCCAAGGAATTTTATGAGACAGGTTACCATCAGTGCCTACATAGCCATAACATGATTAAGTGCTTGTAGGAAATACTAGTGTTTACAGCAAACATGCCACACAGAAATGCTCATCAATCTTCCTCCTGCAACACTCAGATCTAACACACCTGACTGAGATAATTAAGGTCTGGTGAAGAGATTGATTGGTTGAATCAGGTATTGCAGACTCGAGTTTAAGCCAATCTTTTCAGAAAGAAAACTCTCCAGGGAGAAGCTTGGTGACCACTGCTATGTGGGATGTAACCTGGTGAAGCAGACTTCGATCAATACTTTATCACAGGTCCATTAGAATCAGTGTCTCCTGATCGTTGGAAGCACATGGAGTACCAGCAAGGTGTGAGAAAACTGCACACTTTGGATTTTTGTTGGGTAAATAATTCATGAACTGCCGAATATGATTGATGGTTCTGAGGCACCTTTCCCGTCTCACAGACTACGATATGTAATCATCTGAAGAGTCTCATGCTGATTAAGTTGGACTGATTTGTTTTACATTTATTTATTTTTCTGAGGTGTTGTCTAGTTAAAGGGCCAGTGTTATGAAACCCATATATTCCTTGTGTTTTAATTGAACATGTGGTAAATAAACACAAGTTTTCAGACCCATACGAGTTTTCCATATGTTATGTTTTGGACTCATTTGTCTTTTATTTTTATTCCAAAAATAACTTTTCTTTGTCATTGGGGGCTTTTATGTGTAGAAAATGTGAACTGAATCCATGAGTCTGAAACAAAAACAGCCTTTTTTGAATTCTGTTTCTGTGTTGTCACAGAAGATAGCATAATCTTTTCAGACTACAGAAGTTTAGATACGCATCCTTGGTAAAGTTATAAAGTTATAAAGTGTTTAATGCAGACTAATCCAGCACAATACAAGACAGTCGATAAGAACATTTACCGTATAAATCTTAAAGGGACAGTAACATAGTTTTACAGTAAAAAGAGGTTGGAAACAAAATGTAAAAATAAACCACACAGGTGTCATAAGTGCACCTCAGGATAACAAACACAAGAGAAATGTAGGATGTGGATGTTTTTACAGAGTATTAGGATGTTCTGAACATGATTATTTTCAGTCTGCTGTAGTCTAGAGAACTGCCCCCTGATGAAGTATCTTTTGGAAAACTATCTGAGGTGGAATTTTTTTTTGTTTTGTTTAATGGTGAATGCCAGACAAAGCCAGGGGACTACGGTCATTGCTAGGAATCAAAATCACTTATTGGAGCCATATAATTGTGGTAACAGTCTTCAGATCATTATTACAGTAGACAGAACGGATATTTAAATACCTTTCCTCATTATGGCCTTTTCATTAGCTAAAAGTGTAAGAACTTGTCATTCGTGCAGAATAAACATTATCTTTTGGACTTGCTAACTGCTAACAGTTGAACGATTGCTTGACTTGTGCTTGGTGGCCTAAAGTTTAGTGGCCAGGCTGGCAGTTAAGATTGGTTGACGCCACATGGATTCTGTTTTTATAATACTTGCATATTGCCTGCTGGGTATTGTGATGAGAAAACACAAAAAATGTAGGTGATACATTACTGAATTCTGTCAAACCGATAAGGATCTGGGATACCACACTGCACTAACATGACCAGCAACATCTGGCTTTAAGCCAAAATGACGCTTTAATTCTTGAGGAGTCTCCAAATAGGCCTGTATGATTGTTGTGTAAACTACTTTTGTTCCATTCTCAATCTGTGGCACCACATGTCCGTTGTGAAAAGAGTTCAATAAGTCCTCCGTAACTGAAGTGTGTGTGTGTGTGTTTTTTTTAATGTTCCATCTGTAAACCCTTTTTCTACAAGGTTGCTGTCCCTTTGGCTGGCAATTTGGAAGGTGAGCATATTTAAGGAAACATGATAAATTGTACTATTTCTGTTTCTGAAATTGCTCACAGAGGAATATCCCACTGTTCAAGCCACTGAATTCACAAAGGTTGGGAGTGCTGGCGATGCATTTGCAGCCTCATAAAAATGCAATATTTATGGCATTAAAATTTCAAGGAACATTTAGAGCTGCACTTGAAGACAATAGCTCTTTAAAACGAAATGTGTATCGTAAGGCATGGTGGTCTTTGGTGCAAGTCAATGGAGGCATTTAGGGGTCATAAAATGCATTACAATGTCAGAGTCTGGTGTGCTGGGACAGAGGTAATACAGTTCTGTTGCAGTGATATAGAAATTATGGGCCAGAAAACTGATGAAACTTCATTGTGGCGGATACCTATAATCGATTATTTAACTTACAGGAAAATTGTTTTAAACAAATTCCTGTTAAAGCCCTTATATCATGAGCACTGATGTTAGAACAGTTCATCCAGTCCAAAATATTTAGCAAAATTAAAGTTTTAAGACACTATTCAGATGCACCATTCTAGAGAAACTTACAAACTCAGAAGTTAACAGCAGTGATGACTGGAACTAAACCTCACAGAAAGCTGTTACGGTAGATCCCTGAAATTACTGGGAGTTTTGTTAAAAACTGAACTAAAGTTTGAATTGTGAAAAACTGTGAATTCATGATAAGACCGTTTGTGTAGTGTAAACCCTAAATATGTCCCAGAATATGCTCCAAAACACTTTAATTTCATTTAAAACTCTTCTTTAAACATCCTTAAAGAAAATGTAAAGGTAACCCTATAAATTACAGTGCTAAAAATACAGGGCTTTAAGAACAACAAAAACGGAAAACAAGAGAACACTTAGCAAAACACTCAAGACGCTCCACAAGGGGAAACTCTTCTGATGCGAGAATATTGGACTGGATATGCTAGAGATGGCGTCGCATGGCCACAGCCAGTATATGATTGCTTTGTGTTCTCTCGACTGTACTTAATGTATACAGTTATATTATATATTAGTTACAAAACCGCTAGGCACAGCTGAGGAACCCTGAGCAAGGTACCGTCCCACACACTGCTCCCCGGGCGCCGTGTTCGTAGCTGCCCCCTGCTTCACTTGGTGAATGGGTTAAATGCAGAGGTTGAATTTCATGCTGTTCATGTATGACAAATGGTCACTTTCACTTTTGTAGTTAGAATTTAAGGGACTGTAAAAGGAAGTGTTACTCGTTACAGGTGTCATTTAACCAGTCAGTCAGTGAAGGGCTACAGAAGTGCTACAAAGGTGATCACCCAGAAAAGCTATGTATTAATCTCCAGGGACCTTTCAAGATGCCCCACAGAACCACCAGACCACCTTATTGTAGAGATCAAGCATTCAGGCCTGTTGTCTTGGTGTGTGCTCCACATGCACTCGCCCACTTGGTGTTGCGTGATAACTCTGACTTTCTTCACGTCTTTTTAGACACGTGGCTGTGAGTTTTACACCTCGCAAATGATCATTTGTCTTGGTTATGGGGGGTTTGCACTGCAATCTCTATAAAGTACATTACAGGCAATAATGGGCTCAACCTTGGATTTCCAGAAATAAAATAATTATTTTCTGAAATATCTTGTGTCCGAACCCTGCCAGCATCTTTTCAAGCAGCAAACAGTCCAAAATCTCCAAAAAACGAGCAGATTACGTTGCAATGACCCCGAATAATGTTTGGACATATGTGCTGTATTTAAGAAAATAGTCAAATTAAGGTGCCGCTTAACGAAATAGGGTTTAGAGTTTGTTCTAAAACATTAGGACAGTTGACATTATCCTTCATGGATATCCTTTATTCCAACAAAAATCTAATTATATATTTTGGTATAAACCAAATAAAATTAGTTATGAAGGTTGACTTGTAAACCTTCATAAAAGTTAATGTAGGCTCATGTAAGCTATCCTAAAAGACTTAAGTAGATGTTATGGAGCCAAATGAACGCTCTCCTTTAGAAACGTGTTAAAATCTTTAATAATCAGTTATAAAACTTTAAATTCAAACATTGAGCATTTAAACATCTTGCTCTTGATTTGTCAGCATTCATCTGATAGAACAGCTCTGTTACTCTTTATTTAACTGCTTGTTTCTGTTTATGATGTGGTAACCATTCATAAATAAAATAATTGGTCCATTAATGTTCATAAACCCTTTAGAAAGGTAGCATTGTTGAAAAGTGGTACCAAATTGATAAAGTGTCCAAATACATTTTAGGGTCACTTTTTCCCCCCAAACATAGGAAAAATAATTGATAATAATTATTTATAATTAATATTCTTCTTTATGATTTATAATAAGTGTAATTCTGTCATGAACTATGTTCAGAAAACCAAAATAAAAACAGTTTTTTTTTTTCTGAGGAGTTTTTATAATTGGATTACTTAATGCTCTGCCTGGAGAACTGTTCCTCAAGAACACATTAACATACAAGAAAGTCTGAAGCAGAATATGAAGAAATGAGGGACGTACCAACACAAAATACAGACTTGTGTGTGTGTGTGTATGTGATTTGTGTAAGCTGCTAGTTTCAGTGATTGTAATTTGGCATCCAGACTGTAGATCACTGACGTCGCCTCACACCCCAACTCAGGACCAGGATTTATTTTTCACATGAGGATACACACACACACACACACACACTTACATAAAAAAGACATCCTCCCTCAGCTGCCTCTTTTGGATCACCAGCATGGTGACAGCTGCTCATGTCACTGCTGTCTTAAATCACACACACACACGCACGAGACAGAAATACGCAAAAACACCTGCACCTCCACGTGCACAACATTTGGTAAAAATAAACGTACTGACAGAGAATCAAGTAACACGCACACACACACACACACACACACTAGAAGTTTAGGTTCTTGGCCACCTCCCAGGGAAACTCCTTCCTGCCGAAGTGTCCGTAACACGCCGTCTTCTGGTAGATGGGCCTTTTCAAATCCAGGTCTCTGAGAAGAGAGTTATGACATTATAGCGATATGATAGATAGTGATCATAGTGATATGATCGATATAAATATAGATAAACTGACAAGTAGGCAGATGGACCAATTGATGAACTGATACACTATCTGGACATAAGTATTGGGACACCAGTTTTTCTGGGTTTGAGCCCTTTCCAGTAAAGAACAATCTTAATGCTCCAGCAGACCAAGACATTCTGGACAGCACCATGGTTCAACTCTGT
>JBBPDB010000002.1:1867707-1884558 GCA_037974465.1 Brachypetersius altus | reverse complement strand
AATGCAGAGGTTGAATTTCATGCTGTTCACACTGTGTGCTGTGGTGTGTTCACGTATGACCGAATGATCACTTTCACATTTTCAAAATTAGTCAGTTATATTTATCTTAATTTAGCACTAAAATGCATGAACAAAACAGATTCTCAAGAAAAAAGCAAAAAAAATTAAAATGGGGTGGATCTTTGAGTTTTTTGCAAATTTCCAGGGTTTTCTTTGAACAATTATTTGTTCGGTTTTAAGAAAAAAATCCACAAACCACCAAAGCCGCAATCTCTCGATCATGTCTTCATGGGGGAACACTGCATCGCTTTATGCCTGAGATTTTTTATGAGACAGTGTTTATTGACAATGTATTTTTAAATATCACTGTGGAGATAGATATTTTATTTCAACCCCAACACACTTCAACTTTATCAGCATTAAAGTCTCGGCATAAAAAGGTGTATGTCGGTTCACTGGTTGTTTTAATAGCAAATAAAATAGCTACATTTGTCTTGCAGACATTGTGAAGCCAGGTTCTTATCCACTGTAAAGTATGTGGAATTTTAAGCCTTTTAAACTCATGCTTTGTATTCAGTAGCTCTCAAGTCCTCCTTAATTTCACAGTGCTAGACAATGGAGCACAACCCAAGCACCCCTTTTAGTATATGAATCTCTCATGGAAGCACAAATGAGTTTTGGCGGTTGCAATTATTCGCTCTAATATTAACCGATGCTAATAATCCAGTTTTCCTAATTAGGGGGAAATCATATTCTTGGCTGCCAATATGTTGTACACTCTGCTAAATACACAACAAACATGCTTTTTGGAAATGGCAGGGCACTTTGATGGACATATTGCCCACAAGCATACTGCTCCTTCGCCAGGGACTCCAGAACATTGCTTACACGAGCGAATTCCATCCTCTGTCGATACATACCATAGATCTTTTAAAAGTTATTTGGCAGAGCGCAAGAGGCCACCACTCAGGCAGTGGAAGTGCGTGTGGGGATGTGTGATCACTGGCAATGCCAAGTGCGATTACTCATCGGCCACTGAATATGGGTGTCACTGGAACAAGGACGACGCTTCCGCGGCCCGTCACCTTCGCCGATGGAAAAAGACCAAGTGCTCCACGCTAACAGACTGTGTCGGCCTTATATCCATGGAATCCTGCTGCATGTGAGTGGCTCTGGCTGACGTTCCATCATTGGACCCTCCACGCTCATTTTGTAAGCAGCTCAAGGTCTTGTCGATGCCTTGGGCTAGAATATGTAAGCAGCTGTCCAGGTGCACTTACACATAATTCAACAGTTTAGCAGGAGCTTTCTTCAAGAAATGCTACATTTCCACACACAGGCCCGTAGGACGTTTTTATGACTTGCCAGAGAGATTCATGTGGGTGTATACAGGTAGATGTGTTTGTGTGTGTGTGTGTGTGTGTGTGTGTGTGTGTGTGTGTGTGTGTGTGTGTGTGTGTGTGTGTGTTTGTGTGTCTCAGGCAGGCAGGCAGGCAGGCAGAGTGATGCACAATGGGACAGTGTAGTTTAGCAATAAAAAAAAAAAAGATGCTGCCATGTCTGAATACTTTGATTGACTGAGCCGTGGCATTCTCTATGTCAGTGTTGATCTTCTGTCAGTTCTCCCAATGCTAGGATGAGTGTCTCTTGACATTTACTGTCTCAATTCCTCCGCAGAATGCAATCTACTAGAGATTAAATGACAGGCTTCCAGTAAAGCCAGCTGTGAGAGTAATACTTTTCTAACCATATCAACACTTTTTCTTTGTGTTCTTATTAGAAACAAAGGTGCCATATAAGTGTGTTATGATTTGTTATGATTTTTTCCCTCTTCTGTGTCACTTTTGCTTAGCTGACATGCATTGGTTGGGGCTCTGAAAATCAAACAGAACTGGAAACTGGGGTGCATTTTTCATCCTTAATGTGATGTGTTTCTGGATGTTAGGAAAATAGGATATTCAGGCAGGAAATAATTGTGGGTGGATCAATATTTAATTGAATCTTGTTCAGTGGGTGTTCCAAAAGGAGTCAGACCAAGGCAGTCTGCAGAAACCCATGGATGATGCAAACATTTTTATTTTGTAGCTTTTTTTAAAGACGTTGACTAGCCTTTTGGCATCCACACTGCTGTCCTTCCACTTTCTCACAGCACACCAGAAGGAAAAAAGGCATCAGGTTATCCTTTCAACAAAAACAAGTGTAACTAAACATATATGAGGGAGAGGTGCATGTGTGTGCGTGTATGTGTTCTTAATCAGCTGATGCCTCACAGCACTGTACAAAACTTTGGAAAACACTGCATTACCTCATTTGTGTTAACATGAACAGCAGTTACCAGAACAAACAAGCTTAAATAACTGATAAGTGATCATTTTCTAACTGCTCCACAAAAACTAAGAGTGTAAAACCAGTGAGGAAGGTGACTGGACGGTTATCTGGTGGTTTCATAAGAGATAGGGATAGACGGATCCGGAGGTTATGCCATGATGTGATTGGTTAATGTAATTTTCCCCTGCCGGTTCCAAATGACAGTCAAACATTGGAGGGTGATCAGAGGGGGGCAAAAGTCACTGCACTTTCTCAAAGATGATGGAGAAACAGGATTTTTTTCTCTAGTAAGACACTTCAGATTGTGCTTAATATGAATAAGGACTTTAAACTCAAGGTAAAAGGGTCTTTTCAGGTTGGCTTTAAAGGCTTTGTTGACACAGTGGAATGCATTACAGGGATGTCTGTGTTCAGAGTTAAGCTTTAAATACACTCTCTCCCAGCCTGTGGTGAAGATCTCTGCTCAGACTTGGACTTGCTGGTTCCCTCGGGCAACGGCTCTGCTATAGCCCACTGAAATGCCACCACCGTGAGCATGTCACTGTGTCCTGTCTGCCCACATTAGCTCCCTCACCTGACTCCAGGCGAAGTGTGTGTGTGTGTGTGTGTGTGTACTTTGTGTGCAAGTGAGGCCTAAGAAAGGCAACAAGGTCTCCTTCAGCTTCTGTACATTCCTTTCACCACTCTTATATGATGAGGGTACTGGGGTTATGTAGGTCAGTGTGTGCTCAAGGGCAAAATCTGATCTTAAAGCTCCAATTAAAAGACTCAACACGAGCGTTCCTCACATTTCTGTTTTCAAGACACCTCTCCCGAGGCCATCAGAAGAATAGCAACGCTTCTTTAGAGCGAGGAAAAGAGAAAACATTCACTGCCAGCCGCTCTCACAGAAATCTGCTGTCTCCTCTCCATTAAACCTGTCATGTCCCAGATTCCATAGAAAAGGCAAATAGATGGCAAATATAATTGCTGTTCTTGTGAAACACTTTTTGACTTTAAAGCACATTTTTGCTTATAGAACATCCTTTCATCTTTTACCGCAAAACACAAAAGCGATTAAAACGAAGTGCAGTGGAGACATCTTGCTATATATCTGCATAAGAGGTTATTTGTTGTGATATTATTGTCGGAAAGATGACACATCTATTTTAGAACTGAATATGTTTTTTCACATCAATAAAGCCTGGAAACCTCAATGACTGTATTGAACATAATTTTTTCAGATCAAATGTAATACTTTCAATTTTATTTCTTTGTATCAAAGATCTCTTCAGTGATCTCTCTCCACTGGGACTTGTGGGGTAACCTTACTTGACAAGTGTGACTAAACTAATCTAGTCTGACCGTGTGATGTACTGACCTTCATTCTTAATGTTTGATGGTGGCCTAGTGGGTAGGCTTCTTGCCTCTGAACCAAGAGGTCATTAGTTCGAATCCTACCTTCAGCACCACCACTGGGTTCCTGAGCAAGACCCTTTACTCCCTGTAGTTAGGGAATGGAAGTCATTTTGGATAAGTGTCTGCTAAATGCCATAAATGAATATATTATGTCTCTTTCATTAAATTATGTATTTATTTTTCCTATGCCACTCTGCGTTGTCCCTCAGATGGTCTCCTAGTGGTTTGCTCCCCAGTCCCTAATCCATAATGTAATGCTTGGTTAAAACATTAACCCCAAGGTGCTTTGCTTTGTCTATAACCAGTTACCCCTTGATTTGTCCCACTGATTCCCAGGGCACAGATAATGTGCTTCAGCTAAGGCAAGCATGCTCTGTACACCGTGCTGACTCAGGGCAATCTCTTGCCCTTAGTGTGTAGAAAGCCATTGGAATCCTATAATTCTAATTTTAGGTTTGGGCCTTGCTGACAAGGACATCGGAGATGGAGCGCTCCCCCAGGCTAATTAATCCCACTCAGGATGGCTTCAATCAATGGAGCAATGATTCTTGCTATAATTCACCATATATTAAGTTCAGACTGAACTCACCACAGCAGTCCTTTCAAGCAGCTTGTCTTGTGTGTCATACATTTCAGGCCCGTATCCTAGCTGCCCAAACCTCTCCTACTAATCCCACTCCCTCACTCCAACTTCTCAACATGGGAACGCCACTTGTTAAGCTCCAGTAGCACATCTAAACATGGGGTTCATATATTTGTAAATGCCAATCACAAGACGGGATGGTCCTGGGAGGTCCTGAGCACTTAGAACATGATAGAAATGCCAGGAAGAGCACATTTGTTCATTCGGTTTTGTCAGTGTTGGCCAGTTTGCATTTCTATTGAATGTCTACTGAGACCTGATTTTGCCACCTTTACATTTACATTTATGCCATTTATCAGATGCTTTTATCCAAAGCTACTTCCATTCCCTAAGTACAGGGGCCAGTCTCCCTGGAGCAACTTGGAGTTAAGGGTCTTGCTTATGAACCCAGTGGTGTGCTGAAGGTAGGGTTCGAACCCATGACCTCTTTGTCCAGAGGCAAGTATCCTACCCACTGAGCTACTTCCACCCTTTAGAAAGTGTAGTTTGTCAAATCTTTTATATTATAGCCTCTTCTGTTATATGAAAGATCACAGTGATGTAGAAAGGGCTGGTTGATGTCTAAAAATATAGATTAACTTGCCTTGATTATCTGTTTTCACCTCCTGCTTTGCACCCTCGCCAACAGACTTGCTTTTCATGAATCTGTCTTTAGAACTAAGTGATTAAAATTAAATCTTTAATGAGAATCACTAATTAAAACATATCTAACTCAAGATCTTTTGGTAATAAAACTGTCATTGAAAATGTGTGAATTTGTGAGCTCCAGCTGGTGTGGATTCATGGGTGTTTCTTGTCTTTAAATGACACCCGCATAAGGAGTCGCACCAGACCTTGCAATGTTAACAGAGTCTCTTTGGAATTTAGATGAAAATGCCTGTGGGGAAAGTGTTATTTTCATAATTTTACAACTCTGCTGAACCATCAGGACACTTTAGCTGCACAGAAAATGCTGATAATTTTCCTCAGATGGTTCGTCACACTCTGGGAAAAGCACAACACACACAGTAGGGATGTCCTCCCCTTTTACCGAAGGGCTTGTAAATGCTCCATAAGGAACCAGTGTTTTAACAGCAAAGGAGAATAAAACAGGACATGTTTTTTTTTTTTAGAAAGCTGTATACAAATCCGCCATGGATCTCTAGTCCCAATACTGCGATTATCACCTTGGATGCATCATCACAGTTTACTTAGTTTTCACTGATATCTGATTCTTTTGCTCTTATGGTCATCTCTATTCGCCAGTAAACGTAAGCTGCTGAGGCGCAGGAATTGGTCACGGATGGTGAGATAATGGAGATTTTCCGACCAAATGTCACTGTTGGCATAATATGAGAGATGGTTCTTTCATAAACTGACACATTTCCAGAGTCTGCATAAGCTCAACCAACTTGGTGATAAAACATTTGCAGAGAAAGTCTCCATTCTTGTAATTTTATCAAAGTCATTTTTGTTTGTTTTGGGTGTTTTCTTTTGCTCTTGGCAGTCATGTAGAACCAGAGAAAATATCTAATGCCAAAAAATGTTAACCAGCAATTGCTGCCATTTTATAAAATTTTACAGATTTTTTTTACTGTTTATTTAGAAGTACACAATAGTGTGGTAATGGAAAACAAATGACAACCCTAGTGATTACAACCAAATCATATTTGATTCTCAACGGGCATGTATTGGCTTTAGGGATTCCAAAACTGTTCATATTTACACTGGATTTTATTAACTCTGAACTCGACCCTTTGGGATCAGGCAGTAGGAACGCAAGTCACGCACCAAATCATAGAGCAAAAATGCGAAAAGATGTAAAGAGGTAAAAGAAGCTTACCGTTTTTACATATGGGACAGCACTGCTCTGGCTCGTACACTGGGTTGACGCACTCTGGAACTGCACAGTCGGCCACCACACAATGCACTTCACTGTTGGGCTCACAGCGACACCACTCGCAGGGTGAGGGCTGCAGGCAAAATTGACAGCAAGAACAGTGTGAGAAATTTTCCAGCTTTCCATGATCAAAGAAGAAAGTGAAAGGAATATTACCCATGGGGTTTATTCTTGACTATAAAGAGACTGGAAAATTAATGTCTCTTAATGGCTCCTAAACTATGCGTTGCCCATGTTGTAGGTTTGCATAATTAATTGTTAGTGTTTATGAAAACATTGGTCCCTGCGCTATACCCCAAAGAGCTGCTCTGTAATATTTTTCTTTTTTTTGGCTCCAGTATCTTAACTTTAATACCAGATCTTTTGACACATTATTTTAAGTTACAAGTGTTGATTTAAATAAGACAAATATAATTCTTGTAATTGTAAAAAAAATGCATGACGTAAGTGATCTCTGTAAATTAATTCTATCAGGCCAGTTAAATATTTTGCAGTCAGTTGTATTGACTGTAATAGGCCAGGGGCAAAGAACCCTCACCCTCAAAGAAGATGGTAAAATGTTTGGCTTAACGTAGTGAGTAATATCACCACACTACGCACAGCAACTGAGGTTTAATTCTCTGCCTGAGGAAGCACTACACTCTATTCTAATAAGAGTCAAGACTCAGAACACTATATTTATCTGTCTATAGCATTCTAGTTCTAGTTCTAGCATTCTAAAATTCCAGTTGCTCTTTAAAAATGCATCTTTCACTGTAAAAAAGGTGTTGGACTGACACTGACACTAAAAGCTTGTGCCTCATAGTGGAAAGTGATAGGCCTATTATGAGTCCTAACCTGTGTCCTGGAGCCCCCTGCCCTGAACATAATGTTTTCCCTTTTCCTGATATGCGTAATCTTGCCAATCTGCTCATTAGCAGTCCCTTCTGAGTTGTAGTGATAGGGGAAGACACTAAAATGGGTTACTGGCAAAATATGTGAGATGTTGTCAGTATAATTCAGCTCTAATTAGCCAACAAATAAATAAACAAATATAACCAAGGAAGCCACATTGTTTGAACATGCTACTAAAATCCTGGACAAACATGATCCTCATTGGGTTTCAGAGCTTGTTTACTTGTTGCTGTTACGCACTCTCAGTCCATTTATACAAATGAGTCTCTATTGTGGGAGCTGCAACTTCTGCAATCTGTGCTGTTTGCCGGGCATGAGGCTTATTGATGTTGTGTTGTGTGCAATACTTGGGTGTAAAATACCATTTTTTTTCACCCTGGGATTCATAAGCTCTCAGGCGTGCACATTTTGCCTGTCTGCTCCATCTAAGTGATAATTGCTTGTTCAGATCCAAGCTTGGTGTCCCAAGGAAGCCTTGATTCATCAGGCAGAACAGAATACAAACTCTGCTGTATAAAACAGTACAGCACAAACATGGCTACAGGTCCGTTCATGCTCAATATCATTTAAAGAAGTGCAGAAATAATTATACTCATCAGGTAAGTGCGACATAATTAAACGCGGCCGCTGTATGATGACCTTTCCATGCTGAAGAGTGCATCTGTGTGCTTCTTTGTTGTGCCAATTACTGCGAGTGGCACTGTGGCTTTGTGTTCATGTGGAGTTGCCCTGGCAGTTTTCTGGCAGCAAGAGAGGGGGGTCTGAAGGTCACGGGGCTGGATGGGAGGTAGTGCTGGTGCCGGTGGGGCCAGGTTGGCTTGGGCTGCTGGTCCACCAGGGGTCGTGGCCTTTAATCTCCACACACTGCGTAATTAGCTAATAATCCTCTGTTCACCGTCGATAAGGGCACGCAGTCCAGTGGGATGGGGGCTTGTGACCTCGCCCATGGAAATCGGCTTTAATTGTGCTCGGCTCCTTGCAAAGACGAAGCAAGGCTAGAGCATGCTAGGGTGAGTGCAGGATGTGCTTGGAACCCTCAGAGTTCTGCACTGGAGTAAATGGAATAAAGGCTTAAATGCTCCAATTTGTGAAAGGTCACCTGAGTAAAGTAGTCACCAAAGGGCAAAGTTGTGAAAGAAATTAAGTGCCAGACAGTAGGCACAAGAATCCTGATAATCAGTCATTAAAAGTATTCCCTCTGCAGGCATTGTGTCTCCGTTCATCTGGGCCAAGAGGTGAACGTTCTCTGCTACTGGGAAGCTTCTCTAACAGAACCTGGAACATTCTCATAAGCTCTGGCTTCTTTTTTAAGGCTCTCTTGAAGAACTGAGTCAAAACCAAATACAGAGAGATTGTGTAATAGACTGCTTTGTCACTGAAAACTGATGGACTTAAGTATGATTAGCACTATAAATGCCTCAGTCCAGTAAATGACTTGTTACAGAAAGCGTCTAGATGTCATAACTCCACGCAGTATAATTATATCTTGGGCCATTTCATTTAATCGTGACAAAAATGTTTTCCTCTCTCTTTGTGATTTAACCCTCAGAGGTCTGAGGCCTTTCCGGCACTTTGAGGCAGTTTGCTACACTTTTTTTTTAATCTACGTGTATAAGATCACTAAAAACCTCTATACAAAGAGTGACCAATATGGTTCTATTCTGGAAAACCTCAGCAACAATAATATGTGAAAAAAGTGAAAGTAATGAAATTACTCTTTTTAAATATTGTGTAAATATGACATGACAAAAAATATTAAGCCAAACATATCGGCACAAGACTCTAAAGTTTGAACTAAGGTAAGAGCATTCAGAAATGTTTTTCTCTGCTCTTTTTCACAGACATATTCACTAGATGGGTGTTTCATACCTGGAACTTCCCCCTTCCCCTGTCAATGGCCATGTGTGGCACCCTCGTAATCAGTTATGCTTCATGGTTGTCATGTGTTAGTTCAGGATTCAAGATCCTTTATTCTGTCCAAAAAATCTGTATCCAAAGATTCTTTATTCGTCATAAATCCAAAAATTGCAGTTAACACGTGAATAGACACTGAAGTGGTCAAGGGGACTACTATTATAAGCACTTTATCTTTGGATTTTTGAGTAAAGCTGTGTACATTGGCACCCCATTTTAAGAGTCTGTAAGTCATTTAAGTGGAATGAGAGCAGGGCAAATACAACATGTACTGCAAGTTATCCTGCCTGATACACTGGGACATGTTTAACAAACCAATTTCTGTGTGTTTCCCCTCAGTCCTCACTCTTACAATGACTCAGTGTTAGACAATATTTTGCCTTTTCAGAACATGCACTAGACAAACGGGGTACCAATGGGGTCTGTTTGAGTTTTGTACGGTAAGAGAGTAGCTACGTTTTATCATAAAACCGCACGGAGGCCCTGACAGTCACAGACATCCCCTCACTGATGAAAGTTCCACTTTTACATAGCTCTGATCTACCCGCTGACATATTGTTTAGGGAGGCTGAGCGATCAGTGATATTTCCACAGAGACAAGCCACCAGGACTTGCGTTTGTGAAATACGGCTTCAGTGCCGCGTGCTGAACATCTCACCCAAATGTTGTAGTCGTATTTACAGTAAATTTGAAATAAAAAAGAATCAGTAAACGCTGTCATTGGCAAATGGCAAGCACAGAATTACAGCACCCCATTATATGCCTGTGTGCAATAAGTCATTCAGGCTCCTTTCAAAATCCAGAGGAAAACAGCTTCCAGCCATCCCTCATATTTCATTTTCATTTCGGCCGCTCCCGATTCAATTTGTCAAGTAATCATCAAGCCCTTGATTACTTGGCTCAGATATGCTGTAAGCAGAATGGACTCAATAATGCAGAATGGCTTGGATTCCACTAGGACATGGCAGGGCGATGGGTCACCCCACTCTAATCCTTTATGTGAAAACCAATTCTATAAATTGGGATTCCTTCATGTCTAGCAGGTGAGCGAGGTGAAGCCCTCGAAGGGCCTGCATGGCAGGATCTGACTACAGATAATTACTCTGTGTGTGTGTAAGGTAGCAATTGTGAAGTTTTTACTATTTTGTTTTGTTGAGTTAGAATAACAAGTGGCTCTTTTACACCAAATGTTCAATCAGCAAATGTTCAATATCTTGTTAACTTGATTAACTAATGAGTTGGTTTAGGTAACCAATAAACCCTGATCAGTGAACATTCTGTGCAACAACTTGTTCAATAAACATCTTGTTTGCTCTTTTACTCCTCTTTAATACAATTCAAAAATTCAAGTGAATTATCATTAGCAGTAGTCTTTCCACCCTCGCTGTACAGAGCTGCGTTCTGAGCTCATAATGCAGCCTGTAAAAGTGAGTTAATTTGCAATCATTTTTCATCTCCATCCACTTCTTCCACATTTTCCATCTCTGGGAAATGCAAGGACAACAGGTTGGCAAGACCGAGCTCTAATTGACGTGCGCTGCTGTTTGCCTATGTTGGCCAAAGGATGTAGGAGGGATTCATGGTGGTGACAGAGCATCAAAGATGAGTCTGCAAATGCAACAGTGGACACTTGAATGCATTCATCAAAGCGCTCCCTGTCGCCAGATGTTGTCAGTATGGACTCCATCTTCAGCAGCAGTGAGATGGCTCACTGCCACGCTACCAGTAAAGGCTTAAATACAAGCATGGCCATAAAATAAGGCTCCATGCATTATGTATTAGTGTTTCTGTATTAATGGCATGCTTGTGTTCGTGCTGAAGCTGTGCATGCCACGTACTTTGAGGATGAGCAAACTATAATTCCTTTTTTGTGACAAATGCAGTTTCAAGGATGTAGAAGACTTGAGTCATGCGAAAGGGTAACAATGGGCTTTTCACACAGCAAGTGACATTTGGCGTCCTTCATTCATTTTAAATGAGGGGCAACTGAGGCAGTGCAGCAGGTGAGCTTGAGCCCAAGAAACCATTGCATGGGTTCCTGAGATGAGCACGCACCTGACCTCCTCTGAAGCCCAGGCTTCAAATGGCACTTTTCCACAGAGGTTTTGTTTTCTGGTGTATTCCCTCAGCCTGGGAATGGTGTTTCTGACTCAACTGTCTCCCACAGTTGAGTTGAGTCTCTCAAAACCACATCCATGAAGTTTGTTATTGTGGCCTTTTATTATGTATAGTTTTGTTTGAGTTTTGGTACACCTTCACATTTCTCACATCATTGAAGAAACATTTGTTAATGTCCTAGAAAATTCCCAGTAAAACTTATTTTCAGCCTAAACAGACAGTAGAGCTTCCCAGTTGTTTGCTTGTATCTCCATTGTTGTTGTTTTTTTGTGGCTGTTAAATGTAATGGTCTCTTTCCATGTTGTGATGACAACATTCTGACCAATCAGAAAGCAGTAATGCATTCAGCTTTGCTGCATCCCTCTTTTAGCCCTGCTATCAAGCAGTACAGGTATGGCCTGGATATGGGTCTCTTTATTTTTAATGGGAAAAATATTTGTGTGTGGTATGGCATAGTTCTTTGTGCCAGAGGAAAAGTGCCATAATTGTAAAGGAACTCGAGAGCACCCTTTTGCATGACTGGCTAAGAAATGAGACACCCTACAGCCTTGTGGTCATCACTTGGAAGCACTGACCATAGGGTGTCCCATTTCTCTTTCTGCTGGTCAAGTACGACTGCCCCATTGCACCCTTACTGTAGCCCTGGGTGAGAAGTGCATCACTGTGGGCTCAGCAGCAGCATCTTGTCTACATATCCTTGTGTGGATGTTCTTTTTTTTGTAATTGCTGGCTAACATGGCCGGGAGGGAGATATTTCTTTCTGAATTTAACTTTTCATTTAGCTGCCATATGCTTTTAAACTGAATTGAACCACTGCACATGAGCATAGTAACTCGATTTAAATCAAGTTAGACAAATATGAGCCATACACGAGGTTGTTGATGCCAGCAATGTGTGAACTGGGAGGCATAGGTCATGATTTGTCACTGGATGTTTGTCAGTCAATGTAGTGGCAGGTTTTCTTAAAGGAAAATTGAGGAGTTGTAATTCTTTAATTGAAAACTATTTGAATTTCACATTTATTTTTAATGCTCTTTTTGATTCCTGTTCATGCATTTTTAATACGTGTGCATTTAATGCTGGATGCTGCATTGCAGTTACCATGGTCCCCATACGATAGACGTGAGCGATTTTCATATGTAAAGCTGTGCTGAGCGTTGGAGTGCTGACCTTTCACACGGGAAGCAAAGAGAGACAGGCATAGCCAAGAGCGATTTGCTGTTTGCAGTGTGAAAAGCCCTTTGGGGGTGGGGGGTGGGGGGGAGGGGTTAGAGGGGGTCAGCAAATTAGAAAATAAGCATTCAGTTAACCAGAAATAAAAACATGGAAATACAACCAGTAGAGAGGATGATGGGAGATTAAAGAGAGAAAAGCCAAGAGAAAACTACATTTTAAAATACAACTACTGTTATTGTTTTGGTTGGTCTCTGATTCTTATTAGGTCTGACTTCGAGTTTGCTGGGGGAATTTACCTCACTCGAACCAGTTCGTAGCTCCAATTTTCAATGGCCTACTTGTTTGGTTTCCATCAGTGTAGCCTATTTAATTATAACGTTGTATTTCTTCAGGCAAGTGGATTGGAACATCATTTTGAGCAATTAATTTCAGGTACTTTTTATAGTCGTTTCTCTTGTAGGTGTCTGAGCAGTAATTAGTGGCTCTGTTCTCAAACATGGTGTGGCGTGTGTGGGTGAGAAGACTGTGCATGAGTGTGTAGAAGCAAGAAGGAACAAGGGAGGACTGCGGAGTGTGTGTAGAAAGGTGGAGGCGTGTGGAGGCGTGTGTGTGTGTGTGTGTGTAAAACTATGTGCGTGCTAGTACTATGTGTATCGCATTTTAGATGAAGAATAAAGCTATCTATCAGTTCACTTAGATAGGATTCATCTGTCTTTTCACAGCAGTTTTAGGGACTAAATTGATTTTTCTATTATTCTGTCTTGCAGAGGTGCAGTCTCTTCACAATGATGAGAGTCGAGCACTTCTGACTCTGTTTACGTGGACGTCTCTTGATTGAAAAATCATCCTAGCAAAACCAAACTCTCTGCACCAGGAGACTGAACTGCAGTGTGCAGCTTTTTAGTCAGAAAATTAGCCAATACCCCTGACAAGACAAGTCAACACTTCAAGAGTGGCAGCAGTTCTTTGATTTGCTTACAAAGCTTTTGTGCATGTTTGAAGGACCCTGAACTGATATTATTTGTTGAGCTGTCCTTACATATCAGTTGTATAAGTAATTACTCAATTTAACCGACTAGCTTTTCACTGTAGATGAATGTGATTTTTGGGCTACTTTCATGCAAATTCATAATAACTGGCAGTCATTATGACTGATGGTCTAATTTCTTAAAAATAAGGTTAATAAGTAATCCTATGCAGACCTAATGTGTGTTCTGAAATACTGAGATGTGCATAAGCATGGCCTCTCCTTTCTCTTCTCTCCCTCTCCCTCTGGTATTCCCCTTCCTGATCCCAGGAGCGCGGACGGGATCGTTCAGAGCTCACATCCCAGCCCTAGCCTGGCTGCCTGGGATCTGAACTCACCCTATAACTCCGGGCACTTGCTTGCAGCTGGGCAGGGGCAGGGGCAGGGGCTAGGATCGCGGCGGTAGAGTGGCTCCCTTCCTCGGCTGCTGGGGAACCCTGTAGGTGAAACACCTACCGAGGGTGAGTGGCACAGCGCTTAAAGAACACAACAAAACAGCAGAAAAGGAACCACCAACCCCCCGAGTCCCCATCCCTAACCCCAACACTGCATGCTTCATTGCCTACATACAACAATATAATTGTACACTCTTACCATCCTCAGTATATAAATGGGTTCCTGGGAGCAGTGTCAAAGTGGTTCCAGTAAAGAACCAACAATACCAAGCGGATGGTTCTATAAAGGAGTACTCCTGAGTTTTTATTTTTTTTAAACCCCCATGTACGTGTGCCATATATCTGACAACCATGAACAGTGACATGGTCCTCTAAAAACACCATCCATTTGTTTTTTTGTTATACATTTATTTTAAAAATAAGCCCTTTTTGTGTTCTTCAAAGTAATGTGTTCTGTAGTAATCAGATAATTGAGTCTTACTAATACCATTGAAAGGTTCTTTAGGGAACCCAAGTGGTTTTTGGCTCCTTTAATCTTACAAACGATGTATTATAAGCTACACATATATTGGACAAACTACCATCCTGTTGTAAAATTGCTATTGCATATTCAATTACACTGAATCCCATGTCTTACATACACACCACCATCAGAGCTGGCACATTTTCTGGGAGGCGGCACGCTGATGTTGCACTTTGAGTTTTTATGTTGAGTTTTCTTTCTGCCACGGTAATCTGCAGTAATTACTAACACATCAGAAGCCTGCAGTCTTCTCTTATCCTTAGCAGAGAGCCCTTCGTGGGCCTGGAAGAGTCACATCTCTGCAGGGCTCTGCTCCACCCGCAGTGCCAAGTAAATGCAGACTGCTGCAGAGAGAGCACCATGCAGACGCCTAAAGAAATGCCAGCGTGGCCCACACCAAAGGTTACCCTGTCGGCTTCTCTTAATTGGAGCTGCTATTAGGAGACGTAACGCCCTTTTGCTTCTCGTTCGCAGCTGGGCTTCACCGCTCTCCGTGTAATTCAAAGAGATGGACGGTAATTCTCTCTGGACCCAAAAAACAAGATGATATCCCTTTGCCTTCCTAAGTCACCTGAAGCAAGCTAGCCTCAGAAACCTGATGTTTGTTCAATCTGTTCATTACTTGTTCATCTCCACTTTACAGCTGGGCTCTTCGATCCTGTTCAAGTTAGGACTGGGATCTATTGAGTTGGGTGAATGTCAAAAGCGATGCGATTTGCCCTTTACTGCCCAGGGGGCATTGCTCAAGGTCACTGAGCATGTGAGTACAAGAAGCTATTGATTAAACTTGATCTCCCTCATCACAACCGTAAGGCTTACATGAGCAAATACAGCCCACCAGCAAACATGGGCATGCATCAAAACATGGGGCTAATCAGCCTGGCACTTACCCATCAGCCACTCTCTACCTGGGACGGATTAAGTATTAGACTTAAGATGTTGATCCCAGAGCCCCTAATTAGTAATATAGTGCTTTACTTAGCCACTCTCCCCCAATACTAATTATCTAATGCAGATGTCTTTCTAGGCAGCTAAAAGCCTTGTTAAACATCAGTCTTAATGCGACACCTGATTTGTCCTTTGTATGTGTATCTGCACTGTGTTGGTCTTTGGAAGCTTAATTTTGATTTGAGAATAATACAAGGAGTGTAAACCTAGAGTGCAGAGTAGGTGGCAGCTACTTAGCCTGGCAAATGCGTTGATTAAACATTTATGAAGAAGTAAACATGCCGGTAATGTGGCAAAGAAGTAATGGTTGCCAACTTTGCCCTTTAGTAACTAATTTCTATCAAAGTCTCAATGCAATCAACATCTGCCAAATTAACTGGGCTCAAATGGTATGTAAGTCAGGGCCACTTTAAAAGAAACCAGGGTTTCTGGGAGATAATTGGTGGAAAGAGCACTTAGAGGAGGTTCTTTTATCCATCAGACATTGCCAATTGATTAGCCTAGCTGGGATTGACTTGTGCTTTGTTGAATTAGTAGAACTAAGATCTAGAAGGCATTGCATCCCCCACTGGATGGTGCTGGTATCATTATTAAACTGTCTGCATGCACTGAATACAAAACAGGCATTTTGTTGGAATGTATTTAGGGTTAAAAGCCATCATGCAGCTTTTAAAGTTACTACAGACACAATGAAAACTGAATAAACAGGCAAAGTATGTATACAATCATGTGCAAAAGTTTGTGCACGCCAGTAGTGATCAAATTTTTTGTTCATTTTTAAAAAGTGAGAAGAATTACGAATTCACACAATGTTTGTCTGAGTGCAAGTGTATTTTTGGAGTATGTTAATTTGCACACTAACATTTGCTATGTTTAATTTGACTGGGAGTGGCCAAACGTTGCACATGATGAACTCTTTGTGTGGATAACGATAATGTAGGTTTAGACTACATGTTCTCGTAACAGAATATTTCTGTTGCTTGAGACAACACAGGTAGTGCAGTGTGGAATAATAACTTGGCATTTCTCAGGCCTTGGAAGCTCACCACAGCGAAGTGCATGCTGTGCTGTGTGATACAAATACACTCATTAGGTTATAGCCTTGTATAATGTCATGCCAATATCATGCAGTGTCTGCGTTCAATTACGTCCTATCAAGCGAGATCAAATCGCACTACAGATTTACTGAATGTATTTATATTATCAGAATGAATAGGAATAGTTCCAGTGTTTATATACAGGTGGAAAATACATGATTGTGATTATATCCTGAAGTAATGATAAATTTGTCAAATAAGAAAGCAAATTGGGATATACACCAGTGAAAACATGGTTCCAATATCCATTCATTCGTTATTTTCTTCAGCTGTCCTTGCAGACAAACAAAAAGTACATATGAAAGGATATTTCTTTCTCAAATTATCTACACTATGAGTCTTAACCTTATAACCTTGATAACACAGGTCAACAGCTCAAAATCATCAGAGATCAGTTTCTGTGGGTTCTGTAGTGTTTTTCATGCTGATCTCATATCTGTGTGTAGTGTTTCCTGCAGGTACAGTGTTTGTGATGAAGCTAGTTCTATACTGATCTCAGATCTGTGTGTAG
>JBBPDB010000002.1:1835441-1858655 GCA_037974465.1 Brachypetersius altus | reverse complement strand
TTTGTGATGAAGCTAGTTCTATGCTGCATGATAGTTGGTATAATGATCATATAATAATCATATGCTGAGTGTTTGTGTAGAAACAGTGGTGTCTGACTGACACTGATCATTATATCCATGCCACAGTGTGGCCTGTCTGACTCCACACTGAAAATATTGAAACAGTTACTTGAGTGGTGCTTGTGGTTTAATAAAAACTGCATGCAAGTCTTTTGCAAATCTAATATTACCCAGCATTCAAAACGCTGATGTGACTGAAAAAAAACCTGAAAGCAGATCTGAAATCAGCATGAAAATCTGTGTGTTGTGGTTTCTGATGAATACAAAAAAAAATGTGTTGACCTGTGTAATCTAAAGCTGCTTGTAAGGCTTTATCATGGACTCCTAATATATACAAACACTGTTCTATAGGGATGAGGCCAGACTATCTCTTGAAGGAGGAAATCAGTAGGCTTTTACACTGCCAGTCAAGAATCTAGTGTACGATTCTGACTCTTTCCAGAACCGTTTCCAGGTGTATGGTTTGCATGATTTGCATATTTATTTCTTTACCACCAGATTAATTGACTTTGTTTCAGTATCAGGACAAATACAGTCTGAATGCAATAACATCATAACCTGCTCTACACTATTCTTATTATGGCATGAACAAAGAGCTGTCTATGAGATAAGCAGACTTCATCTGCTTTGTTTTGTAGTGGGCTGCTGAAGGGGTGCTTGTGTTATTGACTCTTTTTTGCCAATGTTTCAGCTTATAAATGGCTCAGACAAGACTGGCTACATGACAGAGTAGTGCTGTGATTGTGCCATTATAGTGATGTGCTTGTATACTGGAGGAGCATAATCTTAGTAGGTGAAATTGTTTGATTTCAAGGCAATGCATCTATTCATATGTTTGCTTATTTGAATGAATTGCATTAAATGAATGTTTAGAGGATGTTCTTGCTTAATACATGTAAGTAATTACATTTCCTTTTTAAGATTTTCTTTTCTTCTCTTTTTTTTTCATGATTTTTGCTAAAACATGAAGACCGATATTAGGCAAATAACCATTAAAAAATTTCCATCCAGTGCAATACAGTTGTGTATGGAGTTAATTGCAGAACATGTTCTAAAAGTTAAAGGATTTCTACTTGATCCATTGAGACTGTTTTCATAGATTTGGAATATTAAAGAAATGTCCTGATTAGATCAGTGTCCTGATCTAATGCCCTAGCTATGGGCTAATACATTAGCCCAGATCCAACACACTACCCACAATCCAGCAATATATATCTGATATACTGCATGTTATACACATTTCTGATATGCATTAAATTATAAGACAACCTCCACTTTATTCCTTCAAGCAAACACACAAATGATTGCTTCTCCCACAGTGATGGGGGTGCAAATCCATGCTCTGTTGTTGGAAGGAATCGAACTCGGATCATCTGCCCCAGAGGAGAAATCTGTGCTTAAAGGCCAAGGAGCCACGCATGGGGCCTCAAAGTGGACATTTATGTGATTGAGTGAGGCAGGTCAGCAGAAATGATCAATAATACAACTGGGCTGGGAATATTGGGCTTCTCTTTAGCATCTCCCAGTGGACATTGTTTTTATAACTGTACTGAAATAGGGTTGGAAGAATTTAATAAAAAGAAAAATACATTCAAAATGCAAATGCAGTACATTCTGGTCCCTTCGTTAGAAACCTCTGTCTTGTGGCTCTATCTTGATGAATTAGAGACCATAGTCTGTTGTGTTGATGCACAATGTGTGTCATCAGGAGTCTTTTTTGGGGGTGCTGGAACATTTTTGACCCAGCAGTGATGCTGACACTTAGAACAGCAACACTGCGGTGTCTGATACACTGGTACCAGAGTCACATACACCACGATGGCACTACCGTGTCGGTGTCATTGCCGTGTTGAGAATAATCCACCACCCAAATAATATCTGGTCGGCAGGGAGACTGCATTTAGGAAGTGACCAGTGATGAAAGGGGAAGAAAGTGCAGGACAATATTGTGTATGACACAACAGACAGACTCCACTATGTGATTGTGACTCACCTTTAAAGTGGTCAGTTAAGGGAAGGAAAAGGAACAATCGTTTGGGCATCCCTGGTTGATACATGTAAGTACAGCCAGTAAGTACAGAGAACACCTCTGCCCATTTACTGCTAGTGAATTGGACAAAAATAAAAAGTGTGACCTCTGCAAAAGCTATGGCACATTGTATCATTGTTTTTTTTTTTTTTATCAATGTATTAAACAATTTGAAATGGTGCATTCAATGCTATTTTTAAGGTTAGTAATTGTTTTTACTTGGAACATTTAACAAAACATGGGGTTGTTCAAACACTGGTGTGTTTAATAAAGTGTATAGTGAGTGCCTGCATCCAGTAACATGTATCTGCTTTTTCAGTTACCATCAATCTCTGCAACTGACAGGTCAATTTGTGATTCTGCAATAGAGGCTTTCAAACAGCAATTCAGCAAACTTCAATCAGTAAAATGCACAATATATATGTTTATGATGCTCTTGTGTATTTTATAAACTACACTCTCATAAACTGGAATCTATAAACTACACACTATAACTGTAAACTAATGCAATGCACTGCTTGTAGCTGGTTTACCATGAGATGGGGGTGGGACAGGATTTGCCCAGTGTGAGTGAGGCGAGAGTGATGTAACTGTACACATTGTGCATTGTACTGGTTGAAGTCTTACAGCATCGCTGTTGCTGGGTCTTGCAGCATGTGCTGGGATTAGCTACGAATCGAATAACTCTGGTAAACACACAAATCCCTGCTCACCCCAGTACTCATGTCAAGCTAGGAATCTGAGGGAGGGCGGTGAGGAAGCATAGTGCTGATCCTTGCATGAGGTGTTAATGAATGAACTGGGGCCTCTGAAGAGTTTCTAGCAGGTGGGAAAACAGCTCTTAAAACAAACATGCTGAATGCTGATCTATCTGTTTGAGCTTGACAAGTCTCTTTAGATAGGCAGTGTTTTCTTGCACTCTGCCTGTATGATTGATTGGCTTGCCATCCCTCTCAGACCATTATAAATAACCTAAATTTAAAGCATGGAGAAGGAGGTTTGCAGCGGCACGTGCGAATCAGACGGATTGCTTTGTCAGGTGGATTGTTTGATGTGGCATGGACATGATAGAGCTGCTACTTGTGGTGACAGATGGGCTTTGGTGTGATAATTGAAGCAAGAGAGTGGTTTGTACATGTTTTACTGAATTTTCTGCCCATTTCAAAGCTACTGAGACATCCCAGAATATTTCTGATACTGCCATGGCTTTGGAGGTGCTTTTTACTGTAGCTACACTTTCTGTTCTGTAGTTCTCTTGGGGTTAGGGTGTGTGTTTGACTGGGCATTTTGCCGGAGCAGACTCATTCGAAACCTGCTGGAGGTCATTTGTCTCTGCTAAGTTTATGATGTAGTCTTTGCCCAACCCGCATATTATGGACTCCATGCTGTCATATTCACTCTGTTTAATCCTGTAGACTGGGCCCTTTTAAAGCTTATTGCAAGCCATGTCAGGCCTAATTATAGGCTAACTTTCACTATTAAATTGGGGTTTTTTTTTTCCAATTGAAAATATAAGACTGAAATGGGCTTAAATGGCTTTTCTACATCATTTATTCTCAGCTCTGTTTAGGAATCTCAGTTCTGGTCATTCAGTCACTGAGCTCTAAGAATAATTGTTTTTTCTGTATCAATCACAATTTTAAATGCAGTTTTAAAGTGCAGATTTCAAAATGCAAGAGCAATTATAGCCTACACGTTTCAAGTGGGAGAAATGTGACCTGATAACACACCATGGAGAATGAGTCAAACCAATCAGACACTAAACTCCCACATGATGCCTCACAGCTGCAGTCACCTGCCCATCTGATGAGACCAACTGAGATCAACATTCAAGCCTCAAGCCACAAAACTGTCTAACCAAGAAAAAACAGGGTTTACTGAAAATAATTGCCAATCCATTACAGTCTTTTTCCATATTGTGAGCAGAAACAGGCAGATAAGGTTTGTTCCAATGTATGGCTGGGGCATGAAGATATCCTGGACTCTTTGATAAACTGTTCTAGTGTTAATGTTAGTAGATGTTAACTTATTTCTCCAGCACCATCAACTTTTCCACCATAATGCTAAATAAATCATCTTTTTTCACCCAGGCATTACCAGCTTCTGAGAAAGTTGTGGAGGTTCCTGTTATTCTGTGTTGTGTTTCCCTCTTCCTGTCGACCTCTGCTGCACTTTTGCGTTTATATTCTCTAACACGCCTAATTCATCTCCAGAAGGATTTCATCATTCGCTGATGGGTCTCAGGTGCAGGGAAACACAAACTGCTCAGTGCAGGTGGATCACAGCAATGGAGCTGGAAAGAATGGCTTTTGAGGGATTTCTTTTATACACATTGTAAGTGTCATATATGGTCTAAAGGGTTAAAGACAGGTTTCTTATGGAACAGGCAGCATGATCATTGAATTAACAATTTTAAGGATAACATGTAAATGTAATTACTTGCATTATTCATTGCAGTAATCACACAGCAGAATCCCCAGTGTTGGATTAAAACTCATATTGCTGATTTTAGGATAACAGTTACAATGGACTGATGCTTAGTAGTCATATCCTGCCTGATCTACATTGTTAGAAATATCTCATTTTGCATGTGTGTAGAACAATTAAAATGTGTCTAATTACATCCACATTTTGATAGTTTTGTTAAGAACTACACAAATCATAATGAAAATTGTTTGTAGTTTTCATACTGACAGTTACTCATACGCATAAATGTGTGTGTGTGTGTGTGTGTGTGTGTGTGAGTGTGTGTGTATATATATACATAAATGCATGTATATTTATACAGATATATTCTAGCTATTAATTATATAGTATAATGTAGTGTATAATCATAATTCATTATTTTTTTCATGCTTGTATACGCTTTCAATTTCTGTAGCATTTACATAACTACCAAGTTAACAAAGACAAATTTATTTAAGTGCACTTGGCCACTGAAGTATTTCTGAATGTGATTCAGTATTGAAATAGATCTTGGACTATTGTGTGGTTTGTAACTGCACTCTACTGAATGCAGAGTAAAATATTCTTGTTTATTCAGCACCGGGGAGTTGACTGTGTATAACATCGTGACTGTATGGAGGACGTCTTACCTTAAACTCCTCCAGGATTTTGTATGTTTTCCCTTTGTACTCGCAAAAGTTCTTGACTTCCTTGCACTCCGGGCAGCAGCCATTGTGTTCCACCTTGGTGCACTTTGGGTGTATTTTGGGGCACTCCGGCTGCTCACACACGGGCCCGTCTTCCGTGCACACGCAAGGGCAGTTCGAGTGACCCGGGAAGAAGCGCTCCCCGAGCTTGTAGACAAAGCCACTGTCATCCACACAGCCCTTGCCTCTGTAGTCGTCAAAGAGCACGTCGTTGCTGGCTGCCCGGTCGGCCTCAGCCTCATCTGCAACATAGTCCTCGGCCTGCGACAGAGCGGCATTCACAGCCAGCAGGAGGAAGCAGGCAGCAGGGAAGAGAGGGCCCATCCTTTGCCGTGGCAGTCCTGTTGTTGTTGTTGTCATCATTATTATTATTATTATTATTATTATTATTATTAACAGTACAAAATCAATTACAGAACAAACTCGACATTAACAACTAACAGTTACACTAATTTAGCACACTTTATATACAAATAACAATAACAGTCCCAAAAAGCGTTCAGTGGAATGATGTCACAAAATAACCACTTCTGGTTCCTTAAAGAACCTTGATGGTTCTCTACAGTAAACCCACACATTACAGACTCCATGCTCTCATATTCACTTCATTTAATCCAGCAGGCTGAACCCTTTTAAAGCTTATTGCAAGCCATGTCAAGCACAATTATGAGCCAATTGTCTCTATTAAATTGGATTTTCCATTGAAGAAAATGACTGAAATGGGCTTAAATGGCTTCACCCTATAACTATTTTTGTTCTCAAGAACTATTAGCGTTAGTTGTACTAACCAAATAACCAAGAACTGTACATTCAAGTCAGTGTGAAGACACCACATTAATTGTAGCACTATTCCTGATCATGTGTGTCTGTCTAATGGGGCAAGATAAGTACAAAAAACATGATTCTTCTAATGTTGTTTATTTGGTTTGGTAGTTGAGGCACTGAGGGGTTTCGGTCTGCTGTCGTCTGTGAAGCAGAAAGCCACAGTGCTTTTACTCTACCTCCAGCTGCTGAACGTGACATGAATGGCTGATATCTGGATGTGGTCCAGTGAAAATCACAGCCATAATCGTAATCATGGGTGAGTTGCAACAGGTTCGGTCCCATCAGTCCTAAATATTCAAGTTTAATTTTGTTGTATTTATGTTTCCGCATGTACGCTGGGTGCATTTTGTTTTTTGTATTGGTTCAGAAGCTGGAATGCTCACATTGCTCATTTTGGAGCTAAAACAGACAGAATAAATGGTTACAAACTTCAGATACTATGTCAATTGATGCAGGATGTACTAAAGTTCCTCTATAGGAACAACCGTTATAGGGGAGCTCTGGATTGTTCTTTGGATCTGGTCCTTTTCCCCCCACATCGTTTTATGTTGAGGTTGGTTCTTATTATCTACCCCAGTCCTTATTTCACTGAAGTAAGAAGACTGGAGGATGATTTCTGACTCTGCCCACCTCTGATCAGAGGCGATTGAGGCTTTGTGTGGGTGCTGACTTGGTAGCATCAGTGCAGGGTGGGATGTCAAACCTTCTGCTGCTCCTGAAAACGCACATCAGCTCTTTAGTATCTGAAATCCCCTCTGTTTACGCAGCTGTTGGCGGGCTTTCGAATGGGTGTGCTCTTTTTAAAAGCGGTAGAGAGAGAGAAAGCGTGTGCACGTCCGTGCGCGTGAATGTGTGTCATCCAGCTTCACAATTTCTAAGGGCGAGACGCAGAAAAATTGTGAACAAACCAAACGGCCTCTACCTCCCACCCCCAGAAAAATATTGTTTATATAAAAAAACAAAAACAAACAGCACTTCAAAGCTGCTTCTAAAGGAAAGCGTCTCGAGTTTGGAGACGCCTCGCGCGCGCAACACGTCTCTGTGTCGAGTCTAAGCAGGGCTGCAGTGGTCGAGCACTGAGCTTCAGCAAACTTCTGACAGCATCGAGGAGAAAAAAAGATAAAGAGAAAAAGAGAAATGTCAAGCATTTTTTTCTGAGTCATTGAGAACAGCGCTGTGGGATCTGCTCCAAATGCTTCTTCACTCGTGAGGCTGCGAGAAATTAAGCAGCGTAGAGACATAAAACACAGCCTTGAAAACCTACTGCTTCTGTTCAGCAGGGGTTTACATGCACGCGCGCTCTCTCTCTCTCTCTCTCTCTCTCTCTCTCTCTCTCTCTCACTCGCACACACACACACACACACACACACACACACACACACACACACACACTCTCTCTCTTTCTCGAGCCCGAGCTGGTCATGCCAGGTTGGGAAACGTGACTGTTTCTCGTGCCGGTTTCAAGTAAAAAAGAAAAATGACGGAGTGCCTGTAACTTTCTCTCTATCTGATGTGTTTCATGGTCATATTTGAATACTGGGCGTGTAACTCACCGTGTTGGAGGCTCTGCTTCCACTTTGTTACAAAACGCGCTGTGTGATGATGAATGAAGGCAAAAAAATACAATTCCAGTTAAAAACAGTGAGGGGGGAAAAGAGGAACCTTTTATTCCACCTGCATAATCCGTGTCTGATTAAAAATGTGGAAAAGGATCTCTCGTCATGTCTTCGTTTGGTTGTTTTAAAATCGACTCAGGCGACGAAATATCCCGAGATGTGTTGGACGTGAACATGTTTTATCCTTTCCCGGTCATCTGAATGGAGTGACCGTTCTCAAAAAGGATCCAAAAAGAGGGAAAAAAGATCCCAAAAATGGGTGTGATTATTTTAAAAATGATTATTCTTCTTAATAGTTCCCCACTGGCGTTGCCTGATTACCTAGTCATCCGCGGCAATGAGTGGAATCTCAATCAACTTCCAAACGCTGCAGGTGCGCGAGGACACGCCATCAGGTCTTCGGGTCTTATATCCAACCATCTGAGGGTCGAGCTTAAAGATCCCCAACGCGCGAGTTGCAAAGGGAGGCGACACGAGAGCCACAGTCATTACGCTTCCACCTCTTTAAAGCGAGGAGAAGTTCAGCTACGCTGGAGATGCTCGGAGCTCCAACAACCCCCCATACCCCCCGCCCCCCACAGTACATACACACACACACACACACACACACACGCAGACGAGCTCGGCCAGAGAGACAGAGAGAAACGGCTCAGCCGGAGCGACACAGATTCAGAACCACGGACAGGGGCATGTCCAGCACCACGGAGAGTGGCAGGTTCAGCACCGGCACCGTGGACAGGGGCAGATTCAGCACTGCGTATAGGGCAGGTTTGGCGCCGGCACCACTGAGAGTGGCAGATTCAGCACCACGGACAGCGAACGTGTTCAGCACCGTGAAATGTCCAGCAGTCCTGTGTCCAACAACGCAGCAAAGCCTGAGCACTTCACGACTGTGAATTCAGCTGCACCCGCAGCTGTAATGTAGACCAGCAACCGGTAGTTTCAGTGCCGTAGATCTGGAGAATAAACGCTTCCTGCATGGGGATTAAGCCTGGCCCTGGACTACACATCATTCTGAATGGAGACTCCCTGTTCAAAGAGGAGTGGAGTTCAGGGACCAGGCTTAATCCCTGTCTGGGAAACAGACCCATTCTGTTTTTTACAGTCAGACCCAGAGACAGGCAAAGATGCTTTGTAGCCTCGACATCCACTAAATGTTTCATGTGTTAAAATTCAGAACCATGTGCAGATGCTGCTCTTGCATTGTATTTTGACCGTGCAATAAATGTTTCATGTGTTTTATTCAGAACCATGGACAGAGGCAACTCCTGCATTGTAGTTTTAACATACTCTAAATGTTTCATGTGTTTGTGTTCAGCACAGACAGAGGCGTTGTAACACTCTAGCTGTCCAGTTAGCAATCTAAGACTGCAACATGCATTGAATTCTTTTGGGCTGTAAATTCAGCACCATGGAAGCAGTAACACACTAACTGTCTAACTGGCAGTTTCACAGCACAAGCTATAAAGTAGAGAGCCTTAAAGGCAGTCTAAATATCTTTCCTCTCATTATATAACACTTTGCCAAGTCATGCCAACACAGTTATGTGTGCTGGATACTTTTAATTGTGCCCTTGTCTAACAATAAACACTCACTTTAAAGAAAGATGGAAATGAAATGAAATAAAATCCAGAGATAATGATTATGGTGATGACTCGAATCTTGTCTGTATGCATGTGACTCTTAGTGAAATCAAGAAAATCATGCAAAATTGATTTACAGAGGGTAGCCCATAGGGGCCACTGCTTTACTGCATTTGGTGGCTGAGTTAGAGTACCTTTTGTAGACCAAGGCATCAAAGAAGATACTTAAAATGAGACTAGACTTTACTGTGCTTTTTCAAAATTCATGAAAAGGGATGTTTCAAAGTGACAAAATGTAGCTGGATGTTCCCTCGCTGAATACAAATGTTGTGGTATTTAATATGTAATTGCATTATTGTCTTCTGATCATGTCTATTGTCTTTTATACAAACTGGCAAAACTGTATTCAAATTCATGCCATTAAATGAGGTCAGGTGGAAAGGCCTCCTTAATTACCAAGTTTTCTGCGTTTTCAAAAATCCATGAGGCAGGACTAATGCAAACTAACATTGACATGGTCTAAACTGCTATTGACAAAGCAATAGAAGCAGGTTATAGGGCATCTTGGATGGCTTCTAAAGCACAACGAGAGCATGTATCAGCGTGTGTGTGTGTGTGTGTGTGTGTGTGTGTGTGTGTGTGTGAGTGTGGATTTCACTCTCCACTGCACTGAATTTATGGTGAAAATCCCTCAAAATGGTAATGACAGCCTACCTGAGGCTCATGCTGTTCACGCAGAAGAGAGAATCGATAAAAGGCATCTGCAAGGTGAAGAAACAAGCCTCATTCTCTAATGTGAAACCTCAGTTTTGGACTACCTGCCCCCTAAAGACATATTAGATCTGTTTTAAGAGAGCAGACACATGCAAAATTAACGATGAGACATCAACTCCCAAGGCATTTGTCCTAGTGTGACTCTAAATGAAATAAGCATGGGGGTTGAGGAAGCTCTTTATGCATTAGGTAGAATGATGAGCCTTCATTCACTCTTTCTTTCTGTCTCTTTTACAGAAACAAATCATTTGTATGCTAACTGCTAGGCTATTTGCTGCTGTTGGAGAGTTGGAGGTAGTCTTCACACCAAAACCCAGCACACATTTCAATATTACGGCTTAATGAATTGTCTATGTATTTAGATATCGGCACTGACTCCTGTTTACAGCCCTGTCTTAGCTTTAATGTGTCTTTAGACTAGAAATGTTAGTCTTAAGTGTGTCTTAGAATTCTAGCCTGTCTGAACTAGCTTCAGAAGTGTTAAGAAGTGTTCTAGGTACAAATAATTTCTCTTAAGAGCACCTAATAAATGCCACAATTTTTAGTTTTTACACTGTTTGCAAGTTTTCACAGATTGTAGTTTCATATACACCGCATGGAGTGAGGCTCTTGTTCGGTCAGTCACATATTTTATCCAAGCTGTGTGTGCTCAGCAGATGACCCCTGTAACGAAATCTGCTGTCTGCCTAATTTTGGGCATGTACGTTTTATATTTCCTTTTATTTTTTGTTCCACCTAGTTTTTGGCGTCTCTTCTTGTCTGAGCTCATACTGAGTTTTGGCAAAATCCTAGTGTTAAAATGTTCTTAAGTATGAGGCTCTTGTCGCATCTTTCACATTCTTTAAGCATCACCCGTTTCAGGCCTGGGGTTGATGACATGGTCTTCGTGTAATTGGGGCGTGTTTTCTCGCGCCCTCATTCGAGGGTGTCAGGCACTGAGTGTAATGCAGCTCTAATTGGCCTCAGCCCCCTCGTGCTTGGTGACGGGTTCACCAGCAGGGTCAGGTCTCAGCCGCATGCAGGTCACACTCCTCATTATAGGAATCACAACAGCAGGGCATGAGTGTGTGCCCATCAGCCTGGCAGGCTGTGTTGTGATGGCATGAAGCTTCCCCCACAGTGACAGACCGCTGAGACGCGGATGATCACAAACGCAGCAGCCGTGACGAGAGAGCGATGCTCGATCATGCATATATTTTTAATCTCTTCTTCCAACATTAACTGATGCTCAGAGAAACTAAGCGAGCAGAAGAGATATCAGATTTACTCTTCTACTAGGATCCTGCATCTGAAGAGATCCATTGTGTGTGCATGTGTGTGTGTGTATGTATGGGGGACCAACTCCATATGATAGCCTATGTATCTGAATACAGTGTCATTATAGTCTCTTATTTGTACTGTGTACACTTCTTTACATTATATTATAGTGTGTAGGTTTTATAGGTGAATCTGCTTCTTCTATCTTCTCTTGTATTTTCCACTTTGCTGTTGTAAAATGCATCTTCTCTTAACTTTCTTCAGGTTAAGACGAGGAACAGTTTTCTTAGTGTTTAGGATTAGACCTTTTTGAGGAGTGTTTGAGTGTGTCTTTACATGATGTGTAATCCTGATGCTTCTTAACATTTTATTTAACCCTCAGAAGTCAAAGTATATCCGTAAACTCTGATTTCAGTAAATATAAACGGTGTAGACCCCCTCCCTCTGCGGGTTTTCCCCACCCACTTGTGGGGACAGACTATCCTGAAAGTTTTCTTAGGTTCAAAGATCTTGTGTTTTTTCTGTTTGTTTCCTCTATCCATCCATCTTCTACACCTTTGTCCTGCACTCGGGGTGCTATGGGTGAGGACAGGGTACACACTGGACAGTCACTAGTATGTCGCAGGGCCGCATACAGAGACAGACAACCATTCATGCTCACACCTAGGGGCAGTTTAATGTACTCAACTGACCTATAACCAATGCATGCGTGTTTTTGTTTCAAAGACCTAAAATATATTTTATACTTACTAGTGTTAGGTACCTTTACTGCATGCAAGTGCTCAAAAGTGACGCCTCCATAAGCATTTCATATTAACCGAGATAAACCTATAGAAACATTTATGAAGATTTATTTCATTACACTTTCTGGCTAAAGCTTAAAAATAGCCTTTATGCCAAGTGATGCTTGAAAGAATAATACTTTAAAAGTCAGTTTCAGGATTCATTAGCAGCTATATGTTTGTATCATATTGTCTGATGAAGGCTATCCTCTAGTAAAACTCTTAAGGCTTAGTATCCAGTAACTACTGCGATATGTGAGAAACTGAAGTGTGGGCTGAAACATTACATATTGGGCATTCTCACTGGTATTATGAGCTTAAAATCCTGTGAGAAAACACTTCAGACTCAGTTACAATTAAAGGTTTTCAAATTAATGTGATACTGTATATTTGTAAAATGTGATTTTAAAGTAAGATCAGAAACCAAAACGACTTTTCGAAACTCAAATTCATTGCTAATGCAAGTAATGTGGTATAAAATGTCAACAGTTAGCTAATACTAGCCTTTATTTCCTGTCTAATATGCAATGAAAGATATAAAATATTATCCAGAATTCACAAAATATACCAGGAACATGATTAACTATTATTATGCTTGCACTTGTTAAAAGCTACTTTGAATCAAATGTGTCTCTATTGTGTGTCAGGATATATATGTAGTCCCTGTGTTTCTATCTGTTTAAAGTCTCAATGTCTTTCTGAAGTCTCTGTGTGCAGCTAGCAATTCTTAGCTCCATTCCCTGTGCCTAGTTTTTCTCATTTATTTGTATCAAGTTCCCCTTGGGTTCTGCTTTTCATTATTTTCTTGTTTTCCTAATTCCTCTTGATACTGACCTGCCCACACTCTTAAAAATAAAGCCTAATTAATGGTTCTTGGCCTGGGAGTATGGATGGAGGGAATCCTTTAATAGGTAAAGTATCTATATGTTGTGAGGAAGCTTTTAAATGCTCATACATTTCACTTACAGAAACGTATTTTAAAAAGTTACTTAGGGAGCCAAAAGTGGTTCCGTTATGGCATCATTATTATTTACGAGAATATGTCTGTCTTTATCGGTTGTGCCTGTGAATAGCATCATAGATGGACAGATACTCTCTCCATCTGTTCACTGACCAGGGTTCCGGATCAATAACTATGATGATCAGAGAGCTGGCCAGTGACCCGTGCTGCTGCTGCATGTGTCACAATAACTGGAAGTGCCCAAACAAAGCAATTTTGTCATTTCTGACTTGAACCCACCTGTGTGTGAGGGCCCCACAGTGATCTAACCGGAACACTGTGATTGTGTTTATTAGGTCTTAACTTCAACTTCTTAGATTTTATCTGTGAAGTTTGTGTTTTCCCACATACATGACTTAGTTTTATACATTTCAACTCTACATGGTAGGTAATGCCAGAATATCTTTATTGTAAATCATGGGAAAATATTTAGAGAATTTGAGATCTACATTGGTATTGGCAAAAAAACAAAACAGAAACAGAACAATGCTATTTAACTTTATAAGTTACATTTTTATATTTGACCGAAATGTCCAACTGATTGTGTGTAAGTGCATATGTGTGTATGTGTATGTACTGGCATAGAAAAATATTTTGCACAACATCATTTGAAAACACTGACCTTCACATTGTGAAAATATATGATAAATCAACCTCTAAAAATGATCCAAATGTGTCTTTTTATATTAACTTCTAAAAGTAAAAAGAATGTGAGACATTTGTATCAGACCAGAATAACTGTTTCAATGAATTTTTAAAAAATCGTCCTGTTTGAAGAACTAAACTAATTTTTTCTTCATTTTCATACTTCCATATTGCAGATATGTAAACACAATGTAGAACAGTCATTAGAAACTCCTCCTTGTCAGCATAGAGTTAGACTGTAGGCCCTCTGCTAATATACAGTGTGTGTTAGCCATTCATTAACCCCTCATCAGTGGTCAGCTTTTGACCAAATCAATAACAGCACTACATGTGACACAGTGACACACACTCTCCTCACCACTACTTTGCCAGTGTCACTGCTGCACAGAGAATAGTCCACCACCCGATTTATATCTGGTAGGTAGCAGCTCTCTGGTCAGAAAATGATGGTACAGAGAGCGGCTAAGAGATTGTGCATGACAACGTATGTGAGCCTAAAAGGTGCTTGACCCTCAAAAGGGGTGCCTGGTGAATGGATGTACAACATAGGGGTTTCTGTTCAAATGGTGAAACCTGATATAACACCTACCTCTGTCATGTATCCATACAATAATCCATGTAATAACATAAAGGTACTTTGTAGTGCCTTAAGGTCTTTCTTATTTGGATTTAATATGGGCATTTTTTGTGATTGTGCAAAACTCTACCATGTGCATTATTGTGCAAGTTTATTACATTAATTATGTGCAGTTTACTTATTGGGTGCTAAATCATTTCATTATGTGCAATATCTTATTATTGTGTGCAATAGCCTTACCATCTGAAATATCACTACTTATATCAATATTACTTACATACCACTGATCTTCATTAATTCTAACCACCATTTATGGTATTAGTAATTTACTTAACTGTTAGTTGATTATCTGTAATATCAATACCTTAGCATTTGTGTATATTTCTATTAGATTTATTCAGACTTCATATTTTATATTTACCCTCCCCCAACTCAAAAATATATTTTCATTGTGCACGACAATGCTAGGAAATTATGAATTAAGAGCTGAAATAATATTAATTCTGAAATAATGTTAAGAGAACAATATAAAACCACAAAATAGTTGTACATGAGATCTTGACCCAGGCGCATGTGTGTTTCGTGTTGTGTCTTGTCATTTATGGATTTTACCCAGTGTGAAACTTCAAACAGCAGTTCTTCAGTGCGCCAGTGTCAGAAAAGGAAGTCGTGCAGTGAAATTATGCGTGACTCCCACACCTTAATGGACTGTTATTTGGCACGTTTTTGACCATCATAGTTAGCTTCAGTTATTTTTTGTGTGCAATTATTTTATTAACAGTGAAAACAAGTTAACAAATATCTGTAAGTAGCCACCCATCCACTCCCATACCCACCCACCCACTCTCATACCCACCCACCCACTCCCATACCCACCCACCCACTCTCATACCCACCTAAAGGTAAACTGGAAAAATAAAGAAATAAAAATATACTGGATAATATACTAGACATGTGTTTTAAGAAAACATTCTGTTGCCTGAGGGCAATGTTGTGCAGCAGAGGGTTCAAACAGCCATAAGGCACAGAACCGGCTGGCGAATCATGCGGCTGTAGCGTGCGTCACGGTATTCCCTTGTCTTTTGGTTTGGCCCAATTCGACATGCTGAAGAAAACACTAAAGCCTTGTGAATGGCCACACATCCCTCCTTATTGAGTGAAATACACCAAAGGCCTAGGCGAGGGAGCTGGAACAAGAGGCCATTAATCATTTATTGTGCTATTGCAGGCCTGTGTGTGGTTAATAATAGCTTTAATAGATGGACTGTGATGTTGACTATGTTGCAGGTAAAAAACATGATGTGACCCCATACAGAACTATGAGCCTCTTGTACTGAACCAACAACAAAACTCTGTACACACACTGCAGCACAAGGTACATACAAGGAAACATATTGTACAGAATAGCATGCTTTCACCAGGCAGGTCAGGACATTAAGCACCTCTGCATGCTCCTCTAACCACAGACTGTTGGAAAAAAACTGATAAAAGCAAAGTGAAAAAGCAAAACGAAAACAAGAACAAAAACTGTGTTTGTGAGTGTGTTAGTTTGTGGATACCATACAGATTCACTTAGCTAATGGAGCAACTGCATATTTCCTATACTCACCCGCACCCCCCTTCAGCAATAGATTTCACAGTGAGGACCTTAATACTGTTATAATGGGTTGGCCATTAGGCCCATGTTAATAGACTTCCTGCAAGTTCTCAGCATTATATTTGGTCAAGACAGTTCATGCGCACTCCCCTGCCTGAATAGTAGCAGCAGATGAGCCTGAGGCTTTCTCAGACAGCCATGCACTGCTGTATTCCTCTCTATATAAGGCTGTTCTCTCATACACGACAAAAGGGGTTATAGTCCCGCCTTTTTGTGAGGAGATTTAAGCAGGGGTCTGGAAGAGAAAAAAGCTGTTGGCAGTACAGAGAAAAGCCTCCCTTTTTTTTAAAAGTGTATTCGTATTCTCCTCACAGTCTGCAGTCTGTCCTGTGTGACAAATCAAACCCAGCCAGTGAGGTGCAGGAATCCCCTGCAGTGAGGAATAAAGGTGAATTTATTACCTTCTCCATTATTCAAGCTGTTCAGGAACAGATCTTCCGGTCTAATTTCGCGTCAGGACTTTTTTGCTGTCGTAGCGGCATACAGATTGATTTTGCATGTTACATTACACAGGAAGGTTAAGTGAATCCTATGGAAACACACGGCTCCCGAAGCCCTGTCAAGCTTCCAATGTGGAAGGTTTTTTAATTATCAATTTTTTAACAGCCATTATCCTCAAAGACTGTGTGTGCTAGAGATGAATGCAACTGTTTTTTAGACCGCCATTTCTGAGTAATTACCTCATTCATTAAGTGTGGCTCTTTGAATTTCTCTTAGAATATGGTACCTGACAGCATGGCAGTATAAATACAGTGCTCTGAATGAACTTTTATCACATGTGACATTAAGCACGGGAGTTGTAGCATCTCACTTACAGTTTAAACATCTACTGTATGTGTTAACTCTTCATGACTATTTCAAGGCATGCCATAATTAGATGATAAATTTCATTTTTTGAGAACTGATCATTGTTTTTGAGAACCGAACTCATAGTTTTACCAGGAAATCCCCACAATAATGCAGAAACTGCAAATATCCACTGCCTTTTCTTGCTTTTTTGGTGCAATAAATATATATTTTTTGGATGTTTTCACACAATGGGACTCAGGGCAGGCTGAAAGCACTTTTCGCATTCCACCCCAGGGTTGAGTCCCGCGCTTCAAGAACGATTTCTCTGCAGTGCAAGCACTCAGACACTTCAAACTCCACATTGATCTTCCGGAGACCTTTCCAACGAGCCCTCATTTGTAATTTTAGCCCGAGTAGATCAAGGGTTATTCTCCGAAAACCGCTCACCTCGCCGCGGTGTCCTAATACTTTTGTCCCATGACCTTCCGAGTTGCATATGTTGGTGGGAAATTTAAATTAAAAGGCGAATATGGATTTTTAGAACATGTTTTTTCACTATACGCAGGTGGAACGTAACTCTTGTGAAAAACGGGAGATTACTGTGTACGTATGTGTACATGCTTTTTTATGCTACTCATCCCAAATAACAAAAACTGCTTCTGTATGGAAACTACAATAAAATCTCATATAAATCCTCATTATGGCTGCAGCTGATTGTGCTCTGATGTCCACAGTGCCTTCCAAGTCAGTCCTTTGATTCAGCCTGCATGCACTCTTTCTACTTTTGCCCCCTGTCCTTATAAAGACAGATAAAGGGGTCCTGTCAGGCAAAGTGTTCCTGTTCAGCAACATGTGAAAATGATCCATGTCGGGTGCTGGGGATCAGAGGCAGACTCGAATAGTTATTAGTCAGAACCATCTCCATTCAGGGCAATTCATTTTCTACAGTTTTGTCAGAAGCTCTAACCTTTTCCTCTCTCCCTCTCTCTCACTTTCCCTAGGGTCCTGTTTTCCTTCAAAGTATCTGCTTCTTGCACGAGGGTGCTGAGCTCACCAAGCGGTTCAGTGCCCTTAATGAAACTCTGCCTCACTTTAGGATAATACTCTCTCTGGGTGCAAGCTGCTAATAATGCTGCAGTGTAAGTACATTGTCGCAGAAAGGAGACACCAGAATTACATTTCTGTCTCAGGTGTTGAACTCAAATCTACGTTTTCCGAAAACCAAGGGCATTTAACCCTTAGAATGTGAGTGACACAGGTCCATGCCAGCAGTGCAATAAATGGTAAATTGTTGTCAAACAGCAATACCGCTCCTTTTATGAAAGTTCCACCGGTTTCTGTTGTGTTAGATGTCATTCTGAGTTTTGTTTTGTGTTCTTGTGTCTTGCAGAACTAAAGTTATTTTAATTAAAAACATATAATAACATATAAAAAAGGCTGTACATGCAAATGAACATAAAGAACAAAATTTTTTTCAATGTAAACAAATGTTTTGGATCTTAGAAACAGCAAAAAAAAAAAACCTCAAAAAGATCATTGAACCTGGGGTAATTTTCAGGATGGTCTCTGCCCACAAGTGGGTGGGGAAAACACGCAGAGGGAGGGGTCCGGAGAGATGATGCATTTCATTTGGTCAGCAGTGCTGCTGGAATTTTTAAATGCTGTGTCCATTTACTTTCCACTTTATTAGATACAGCTAACTTGTTGGCACACCCTGCAGTTGTTGATGGTACGTCTGATCAGGTTTATGTTATTCACCCTCTTGTCCTTCATTGGTGGGCAGTTTCAGGCCACAGGACACTGTTGGATGGATATTTTTTGTCAGTGGACTTTTTGCAGCCTAGCAGAGACACTGGGATGTTACACAAAACTCCAGCAGTTTAAAAACTCCTGTCTGATGCACTCTGAGCAACACACACACACACACACACACACACACACACACACACACACACACACATGCTACTACCTGCACACTAGTGGACTTGTAGGGGATTTGACCACTGAATAACAAGGTAAACAGAGCTAACAAATAATGCAGGGAAACAGACAAACCAGGGAAACAGATGGACAAACTGTCCATCTATATGGTCAGTGGAGCTGATTAAATGGACAGTGAGCATGAACACAAAGTTTGTGGACCTCATAAACTTTCTCATTAGTGATCAGTCATCTGAAAAAAGTGAAGTGAAAATAAGTACACAGCCTTTGAAGGGAACAATATCTAGCACATTAAAATGTGTAGAAGTGTGTTCTCTCTAGAGTTGTATTCACTTTCACATAATTTGCATACTATAGTACTATGATTTTTAGACCCATGATATAAGTGCATTTGCATTGTGAAGGTTTTATTGACACAAACACCAGGATGACTTACAAAAGCCGAATACATCTCACCCCGCTGGTGGAAATCTCATAGATCCAATCTCTCAACATTAATTATCACTGCTTTTGACTTTAGAACATTTAAAACAGCCGTGGATGTAGTGCAGGAAGCCATCAGTTGTGATTAGGCTTGGAGCTCCATCCTCTGCTTCTCGTTATCCTATGCTCCACACTTGCTGTAGGTTAGACTCGCTACACAAATCTCTCTACCCTGTCAGAGCTCATCCCACGCATGATAAGCAGCTTCTTGCATCCAGAGTGAAAGTTATGCATGGCTGTTCAGAGATTCAATTAACATTAGTTGTCCCTACTGACTTAGTAATTGATGGTTTGGCTTGTAAATGCACAAATATCCTCTCAATCTGTCAAGACACGCTTCACTGTTGGGTAACGGCCTACCCTGTGGAACTGTCTTGAACTGCTGAGTCACTTTTTGAGTGCAAAATGTAACATTTCTGCCAGAAGGCCACGAGTCATCTAAATTCTCAACAACAGTTTGTCATTTTGGTGTTTCTTGAACAGTCCTTCATGTCTGTTTAAGATGCCATGAGTGTGTTTGACTTGAACTGCGGCTAGTCATTTCCCAATCAGCGGTGACACAGTGTTGCTGACTTTCCTCTCTGGCTGCATTTAAAGCAGACATTAGTTCTTTGTTCTTCAGTCATGGCATCAGGTGGCCGCTCAGCAAGGTGACATCCACTTGAACCCCAGAGCCGACTCTCATTGACTTTCCTCTTTTCAGAGTGTAATTGCCGTCGGGACTGCAGGTTAAAGAGCTGGTGCTGGTGAATGAAGGTCAAGATGGAAGAGAAGTGAGAGACTGCTGTGGACATGAAAGGGAAGTGGCTACTGCTCTTGATAGATAGAAGCGATTTTTGTTATTTTGTGAGAAGTGTGATTTCTTGACTTCTAGGCCACTGAAATCCGGACAGAATAGAAAGTAATGTAAGGAATTGTGTAAAGTACTATGTAATACATGTGAATTTACATAATTGACTTTGAAATGTAAAGCAATTTAACATTCTGCACGAGAAAGAGACAAGAGCAACTCAGCAGTTGAGATCTTGCCAAATATCTTTATAAGGGTAGTCTTTTTGTAAACTGTTACTCCATTTTCTATATCTGGGATGCAGAGACACTCCAGCCAGACTCTGATTTCCAAAGGTCGGTCAGGGATCAATGGATCTATTCATTTTTATTCACATGGGGCCCTGCTGAAGCAGGTCAGTCAGTGGCTCAGTTCAGGACTCTCTCATTCAGATAATCTGCCATCTCTGACCACTGCTGCTGTAATAGGACAAGCGTATGGAGTCATAATTTATAGAGCTGTACTCCAGAGTGAAGATGTGATTTTCTTAGCGGAGCTGTGGCACCGAGTGAATTGATAGCGTGCAATGTTTTGCATGCCGAGGCAGGCCCGACGACCTCATTAAAACCTGTCAGAGACAAATCAGATGGAGGAGGTTACCGTGGATACTGTGACGCAGCCTGCCACAAAACACCGCATGATTATAGAGTGAAACATTGCGTCGCTCGCTCCCATTCTTCCCATACAAAAGCACCAAATGAAAATTTGTGGATAGATGAGGGGCATGTAAAAAGGGAGGGGGTGGTTATTGATTGCATATTCCACTGACAGAGCTGGTCTTTGGACTATAATTGATATACTTTCACCCAAGAATAGAACAGGCACAGCCACGTCTGTTCTTTGTTAAATCACACATGGCATTAAAAGCTTCGTAGATGTCCCATATGAATATAACTGATGTGACAGCATGTGACCTAAACCTGAATGTTCTAAACAGAGGCAGATCATGATCATACTAATAGAGAGCAGAGAACAGTATAGGATGGTAACTCACTGAATTCTTCACTTCACACACATTTCCTCTCATTTCTCCTAAAACACTCTACAGGTGGGGCACCTAACTTTGGTCGCAGATTTTAGTTCTAACACTAATTTAGAACACATGATCGAGGCAGTAAACGCACTCAAAGACATATAAGAGCCAAGCTTGTTGGAGCCGAACTATCCAGGGTGATTGATCTCTATGACTAAGTCTAGCTGCTTCTGCATAACAGTTAACCTCTTAACATTTCTCTTTAAACACACTACAGAAACTGCACTTCTGATGTAAATACATGCTGCATAAATAAGGAGTCTGTTACATTATCACACACAATATGTGCCAAATACATAAAAAGTACATAAATAATACATTTGGACTTTTAAAAAACATTTGCAAACATCTGAAAAGTTTTGTGAAGGTAGTAATCTCAATAATGTCTGCTTTAAATGCTGGCTATACACAGAAACTATATTCAAAAACATGGGCTGTTTTAGACAGCCGTGTCTAGACCATTGGGAATTATCTCTTGACCTTAAAATGAGTCACGGCTGAGAGCCACTGAGCTAAATTAAGACATTTCCTCATGTTTTGAATGCTTTTTTGTGGATTTTGTGCTATGAAGTGATCGTCAAGTTTTGTATAGGCTCACTGCCCTTTAGTATAAAATAAAGCTGGTGTCAGATTTAGATCTACTAAAAGTGTATTTGGCATCACCAACAGCATATTTAGCGCCGTGTGATGAAACCACTGTGGAACAAAAGCTTGTTTTTAAAAGCTTGGACAAAAGAAATTGGACTGGATTCATTCATTTTTTAATCCACAGTTGCAAACTCATTCCAATACTCACAAGAAGTGCAGCTGTTTTGTTTCTCCTTTGTGAGGCCTTGCACTTGATTAAGAGGGACTCTTATCGAAGACCTTGCCCAGTCTGAGCCCTGAATAGATCTGACATAACGTCTGCTCATTAATTACTACATAATCAGATGACTTGAATGTGTGTAGCATTTGCAGACTGGCTGATGGGAGTTCAGCAGTCTATAACTAATCAGGGTGGCACAAAGGATGGCTTTAATAGGGCTCAGATTGAAAAGTTCTGTTCACTGACCCACATGGGTCTTTTTTACACACACAGACACTTTCTTCTTTAAGACAAGGCTGTCAGTTAGCCCAGCTGATGGTGGGCAAAAGACAACCATGCATTTTATACGTACAACTAACCTGTCACAGAGATTTCTGTTAAGTTTTGGTGTCTTGACATAGCTTCTTAGCTTCTGTTTTGAGTAGTCTTGCAGTTTCTTGAGTAGTCTTGCAGTTTCTTGAGTAGTCTTGCAGTTTTCTTTCTTTCTTTGTAATACATTACAATAAGACAACCATTACAAAGGGTTTCTAATGGATTTATAAACAGGTCATTACTTAATTGTTTGGCAGTTTATACATCATTAATGAGCGATCATAAACAAGTTATAGCAGTTGTCATACATTGATGCAGGCTGGTGAGATCTCAGAGCTTGCTAGTAGTTCAGCTTATCTTGTCTCTTTCTCAGGCAGAATGTTAAACTGTCAGCTTCATCAGGTCGTTGTTAACATGCTACAACCAGATACTGCCATGCAGTGAGCCTGCATCGATGTATGACAGCAGTTATAATGTGTTCATGACTGCTCATTAATAATTTAGGAACTGTTTACAACCTAATTAACAACCTCATTGTAAATAAATTACAAATCCTTTATAAGGGTAGTCTTATTATAAATTTGTATTGCTTTTAGCAAACCTCTCAGGGTGGCATTGCAGGTCATTCTTGAAGCATAACCAAATATGGGGTTTTATGACAGTTTGATTGCTAATTTTCTGTAGATTGTGGTATATGAGTCATTATTTGTTGGAAACATTGTTTTAATTTTTGTCGGTTTTCTTAAGTAAGCAGAATAAAGAATTAAGGAATAAAGACGGTCAGGTTACACAGCTCAACAGGTCAAAATCCTCAGAGATAAGTTTATGTAGGTTTTCTAGTGATTTTCATGCTGATTTCAAATCTGTGTTTAGTTTACCCCTAGCACGTACAGTTTTTGTGATGAGGCTAGTTATTGCATTGGTATAGTTGGTATAATGATCATATAATAATCATATGCTGAGTGTTTTTGAAGAATGTGTTTTTTAATAATCATATGCTGAGTGTTTTTGAAGAATGTGTTTTTTAATAATCATATGCTGAGTGTTTTTGAAGAATGTGTT
>JBBPDB010000002.1:1808932-1826105 GCA_037974465.1 Brachypetersius altus | reverse complement strand
GAGTGTTTTTGAAGAATGTGTTTTTTAATAATCATATGCTGAGTGTTTTTGAAGAATGTGTTTTTTAATAATCATAGGCTGAGTGTTTTTGAAGAATGTGTTTTTTAATAATCATATGCTGAGTGTTTTAGCTGACTGACACTGATCATTATATCTATGCCACAGTGTGGCCTGTGTGACTTCACACTGAAAATATTGGAACAGTTAATTGATTGGTGCCTGAGGTTTAATAAAAACTGCATGCAAGTCTATTACAAATCTACTATTACTCAGAATTCTCTGTAAAAAACTACAGATCTGAAATCAGCATGAAAAACTGGTTTAGAAAAGTGTGTTGTGGTTTCTGATGATTTCAAAAATAAAATGTGCTTACCTGTGTTATCATTTAAATAAATATACACTTCATAACTAGCATATTACTTCAACCCTCTGCGGGTTTTCCACACCCACTATTTGACGGAGACTACCCCGAAAGTTCAAAGATCTTGTGTTTGTTTTTAAAACCTAAAATAAAAAAAACTGGACATTTTTGTTCGTTATGTGCACATCACTTTTAAAAACCAGTAAGTTTATTTTTTTTTACTATAATAACTTTGGTTCTATGTGACACAGGGACACCAAACAAAATTTCAATATAAGAAGTCGTTTTTGCTGGTGATTTACCATTTGTTGCACTTCCATCATGGTTCTGTGCTGATCATGTTCTAAGAGATAATAGTTATTGAATTTTTTATAGTTCAAACCTGAGGCTAATAGTTTAATTAGACATTAGACATAAGTGACACATCATATCAAACATTATTTGTTATAGCATTTAAAATGATGTGACATTGTAATGGGAATCTGTATGAACAAAGAGATCTTATACACTTACAAAAGTAACAACAAGAGCTCATTTTTTTAAAAATGTTAGGGTTTCTGCAGACCACCACACATCAAAAAGGTGGACATTTTCAGCACAAAAGGACCTTTGATATGGAAGTGGTGTGTAGCAGTGGACGAGTACACACATTAATGTAAAGGCCAAATATTCAACCAAAAGTTGTTCTCAGGCCAGAATCTAAATAAACAGCAGTAAAAAAGTACTAAAGGTATGGGTTTCTGATAAAGTAGACACACTGAGGCCCTCCTGTCATTTCAGGAGTGCATTAAACTACAATGTTCTCCACTGAGACCTTTAAAATGAACCTGCCCATTGAACACAAAGAGCTACTGACATTTTGGTGTCCTTCATAAAAGCTAGGGTGCCTTTTCTTCTAGCACCTGCCCTCTGCTCTTTATCCTCCAGCAGCTCTTCTGATGATGAGCTTACAAAGTAGAATTGCTTAAGTCTGGCCCTTTAGTCTGGTCCTGGTATTTCCAACCACTGGCAAATAACCTCGAACTCTAAGGGTCCACCCTTCATAACTAGCATATTACTTCAACCCTCTGCGGGTTTTCCACACCCACTTTTTGACGGAGACTACCCCGAAAGTTCAAAGATCTTGTGTTTGTTTTTAAAACCTAAAATAAAAAAAAAAACTGGACATTTTTGTTCGTTATGTGCACATCACTTTTAAAAACCAGTACTATAATAACTTTGGTTCTATGTGACACAGGGACACCAAACAAAATTTTAATATAAGAAGTTGTTTTTGCTGGTGATTTACCATTTGTTGCACTTCCATCATGGTTCTGTGCTGATCGTGTTCTAAGAGATAATAGTTATTGAATTTTTTATAGCTCAAACAACCTAAACCTAAACCTAAGGCTAATAGTTTAATTGTACTAGTTAAGATGAGTTTTGAAACCACCTAGAGCAGATTTAGTGAAGACTGTGAACTGTCCGTCTGTGCTCTAAAGACTGCTTTCCAGACCACAGACACACTTACTTGGATGTCAACTGTGTAAGCATCAGTGAAAATGGGTTATTCATAAGTAACCTGCAGCTTTTGCCAAATGTTAAAAAGAACAATGCTCAGCGATGGAGAAAATGGTGAAAATATGTTTTGATGTGATGCACTTGTTGTGTTCATGCTCATCAGTTAATGATCCTGTATTTTTGCACAGAGCACCCTCTGCCCTCCCAAAAAACACATACAGAGTGAAATATGTGCTGCTGCAAACCTCCTCACTCCTTGTAATTAATGCTGCCTTAGTTACGGCTGGAAACATGCCATATAATTCACGCTAATGTGTCATATTAAGCTAATGATGGTGGCTCGATGCTGAGCATCTGGTTGTTTGTGGTTTTAGCTGCGGATTAATTAAATCCTGTAGCCACAGCACACGACCCTTCCATTGTCTCTTGGGGCGAGGCCTCGGGGGAGCAGACGCGCTCGGTGCAAAAAGCAAACAGCAACAAACTTTCAGCCCTGTTCTCTGTTCCCCATTAGTTTCACTCTGTTTGTTGAATTAAATGCCGTTTCTGGCACTGGTTAAGACCAGAGAGGCGAGGTGGTTTACTCACAGTGCCAATGTCACCGTCGAGAGCGAAGCACCGGTTTGGTGAATAAAACATTCCAAGCCCATCTCTGTTGGAAGGAGTTGTCACATGCATCAATAATAGACAGGATTTAAGTTCTTCTGATGAAAACTAAACCATGGCTAAATGAACCACTTTCTGTATGGCATAAATGTTTCAACTGGATACTGTTCCAGGCAAAATCTAATTGAAAGTAATGTGATTTTACTTATTCAGACAGTGGAAGTTATTTAAAGCCTCTTGAGATGCAGGAACATGTGCTACGTACAGGTGAGCACACACACGCCAAAAGCATTAAATCAGGAAGCTATGAGAGGAGTAAATAGCTTTTGGGTTTTGTTTGTCCCTAGTATCTGCAATTACAGGGTGTTCTATTTACTTTCTGATGGAGAGGAGTAAGATGTTTTGAAAGGCAGCAATTAAGTGTTTGATTACACAGTCGATATTTTAAATGGGCAGTTTTCTCTGTTTTCAGCCTTTGAAGGTTTAGAATCCGGTAACCTCTCTCAACATAAAGCTCAGGGGTTTAAAAAAAACACTCAACATATACTGTATATAATCACCTGAGCCCTCGAATCTGACTTTTAAGCCCAAGTATGTATTAATTTTATGTGTTATAATGAGGGTGTTAAACACAGGCCCTCAGGGGAGCAGTCCTGCAGAGATTGATGTTTACATTTTACTGTCAAACTTCTGAATTCCATGCTTGAAGGCCATACTGTCATGCACACCAGGTCTCATGACGTCCATAGGCACCGGAAATGACTCACGAGTGTGTATATAAACAGGTAGCAGGTAGACTTTCCTCACACAGTCATTGAAGTCCCTATTTCATGTCCTACGTCTCGATTCAACCTCTGACTCCATTAGGGAGCGTTCTTATAGTAAACCGCGTGGCTTACCTGCTCTCTCGCTTTGTCCGCGTTTGGGCTCTTCCTCCATGCTACAGTTGGGCAACGAACCAGTTAATTCCTGTTCCGATCGTGACACATACTAATTTGAAGAGGTTGCATCAGGTGTGTTAATCATGTATAAAGCAGAAACCTAATTACATTTTGCTGACGTCTATCTTGCAGAAAAGTCAAGAGTGTAAAATAGAATAAAAAAGTTAGCATTATCCATTATTTGTTGTAATTGTTTAATTTTAACATGTAGTTTTTAATTTGCATCCAATTTATCCTTATTTTTCTTACATTTACACCAAAATAGAAGAAGAATAAAAACCATCAGGGTATCATTAAATCAAATCAAGGTACAAACAAATACCTAAATGAGTGTGCAGAAGAGTGTGAACTGATTTGTGTGTATGTACCTGTGTGTTAGCGCACAACACTGCATTATGAGCTGACACGGCTCAGATCACAGAAGAAAGCTTTAAAGTAAAGCACACATCCTACCAGGTATTAGAACAATCCCTGTTGTGTTTAAGTGATCAGTGGTTACATCAGCTACTGAAGTTTCACCGGGTCCAAAAACTGAAAGTGAAAGAGTGAATCAAGTGAAAAGGGCTACAGCAGCTCCTGTTAAGAAATAGGATGGCATTTGATGGGTTATCCAACAGGTTTACTGTACCTATATTCACAATCTCTGTTTAAGTCTGAAGCTTTAAATGTTGTAAATATATAAACAAAATTTAAAGATCAACCAAACATGTAACTTCACCAGGGATGTTCAAACGTTTGCATACAGTTTAATACACACCCACACCCACTCATATATAAATATATAGGAAATAAGAACATGTATATGTATAAAATTCATTTGCATACATAAATGGAATATTGGAAGATGTAGATATATTTGTACTTTTTACTAATATTATATATGTAGTCTGATGGAATGCAGTAGAATTATGCTCTTTAAAATGCCATCTTGTTTTCTCACTGTGAAATCTTAACCTATGTGTGTATGTATAACAGATGGCTGAAGTGGTGGTTGTCATGGTGTGTTCGGGCTGCTGCTGATAGCATGTCACACTGTGCTATACTGCCTCCACTAGTTGTTTTAGTATATTAGTATCTCACAAATGTGTCAGAGGCACAGCATGTGTTTAAAAGAATGCACAAGCCACATTCACATATCAACTCTTTATCTGTTTTCATTACTTTAAATGAAACTGGTACATTGCTCAGGTCACTTCAGAGTTCAGTCCTGTTACATATAGACTGAAAGTATATGGTTACTCAAAAATAGTTTGGTAGAATGTCTGGTCTTACTTTATTGTAACATTGTATATGCTGGTGAGTTCAGAGCTAGATTACGGTTGTGCAGCTATAATAGATGTGTCTAAACATGTTCAGAAAATACGTTTGTACATAAAATATATGTATGTGTAGATTCTGTGTGGTTGTAGGGTCTAAGGGGAGGTGCTAGGAAACCCATGATGTAAGGGTTCCAATTCCAGTTCCCTAAAATTTTTTTAAACAAATGGTGAAAGTAAAAGAGAGGAACAAGAAAACAACTAGAAACTAGAAAAAAAATACCCACTAAACTAAACAGGTACCCTTTTAGTGAAGTTATTTGACCCTTGAAATTATTGGTTAATTACTTTTTCAAACTTTGGCAGAATAGAAAGGCAAGGTTAGCCTCATATAGCTCAGCTGTTTGCTTTGAGCCACAGTTTGTACAGTGCAGCATCACAAAGTCTCCAGCCTTTCCCATTATCCGCTAATGGAAAGCTCTGTAACTTTTATGCACTATTGTCCCTTCAAACCTAAAGCGTTTAGTTTAGTACAATTGAGTTGTTCATTGTCTTATCCAACCATTTTCTAGGCTGAAGGATTGGATTGCTTTATGGAAATGACTTACATTCAAAAATGCAAGCAGTTATTTTCTATTTTGCAGTCCAACACCCCAACCCTTGCAGCATGATAGAGTGTTTAGATTTTTCCCTGGAGAATATGTAGAATATAAAAATATTTTATTTCATTTCTATTCTTGCTGGTTAGAACTTACGTATTTAACCAAGGGTTTTGGATTCAAATGTTTCTACAAGAAAAAATCATGCCTGGTATGTTCGGACTCGTACAATCCCTAAACAACAGCATTTAGTAAAATCCTTTGGATCTCAGAGTGTATTAATAAAATCTGATTTCAGTAAGTCTAAACAGTGTAAATCAGTCTAAAGCCGCCACACTAAATGTAATTCCTAACATTGCATTAACCTATATCTCTAACATATTTCAATTGTAAGTTGCTCTGTATTAAGCCAAATTGTGTTTTTTAATTAACCCTAGTTTTTCAGTCCTGTTACTCGTGTAACTTGGAAGTTGTAAAAGTATTGGGACACCGTGGCGAGATGAACGGTTTTCGGAGAATAACCCTTGATCTACTCGGGCTAAAATTACAAATGAGGGCTTGTTGGAAAGGTCTCATAGAGAGCTACCAAACTGTTGGGAAAGTGTCTAAGTGCTTTCCCCGCTCAGATATGCAACTTGAAAGATTGTGGGACAAAAGTACTGGGACACTGGGACGAGGTGAATGGGTCCCATTGTGTGAAAACATTAAGAAAAAATATATTGATTGGCACAAAAAAGCAAAAAAGTTGGGGGATATTTGCAGTTTTTGGGTTATTGTGAGGATTTCCGCATGTGGCTGAATCTACGACTCCTGATCTGCGGTTTTCTGTCATTTTAAAATCTGTTCATCATTCTGAACACATCTAAAATATTTTCACTTTTACAGCTTTCTTCTGTCCTTCTAATTCTTTGAAACCTGTGAAGTAGTAAAGGAGGAGCTTATTAGAACCATTTTATACATTTATGAACAGTCTATGCTGTTCAGTAAACCCATTCATCATGTGTTCATCCCATGTAATGCTCTTGCATCATAACAGATAATCTTGGATCCCCTCTCCCCCGGATCCCAGAATGAATCTGAGTATTTCAAATGTGAAATGTTCTCTCTTGTCTAACCTGACACGCACATATTACATGTCTCAAAGAAATGATATCTTCATTTCTTGGAGGACACATGAATAGGGAATACTTCACTCTGAGCAAGAGCTGTCCCCCATCCCTCCATCATCTCTCTTTATTTCTTCTCCTTTTTTCTTTCCCTGCAATTGAATGGTGGGTTATGTCCTGAGCCCTCAATCATTTTGGGCTGCTTTATTGCCCATGAAACGATCTTACCCCTCACTCCCGGGGATGCCTGTGCGTGCCGCGCTGTTTGCATCCAGGGGTGCTTTGACGACCTCGTGGTGTAGAGCGGATATCCACATCTTTCTCTGTGAAAAAACAGACAGGGCCATAGAAAAGGCTTCGGCAGTAATTAAGTTCCTGACTGCTGCTGACAATCACACATGTATTACTGGCCCCTGGGGTTTAGACTATAAGGAGGAGACATTGCTACCCAGTTGGAGAGCTTTTGAGAATGAGAGCTCTGAACACTGTAATAATTTTCCGCCTTTCCCTGCAACGCTCTACTTTTGCCAGATTTCGGTAACCCACATGGCACATAATGACCCATAATGAAATATAATGGTTCCACATGGCAAAGTATTTGCACAGTACAGCTGTAAAATAGAAGACTGTAGTATTTTTTTTCCTTGACACAATTGTGACAGATTTTATTCAAGGGTATTTACACTCATTTTCCAGTTCATCAGAAGCACCCATTTTCCAGGGACGGCTTCATTATATAGGTGTGCAATTACAGACTGCAATCCATCTGTTGCAGCACAATTTATCAACCCACCTCTACCCCATTCGTCATTGGTTGTTCTGTGTGCTGAGGTGCAGAACCAAAACAACAACTGCAACTGTCTAGTCTAGTTACTTATGGACCGCACTGTAAAGAGTAATGCATTTGCTGTGAAATATGGTTTCATTCAGATAACATGGTTCTTTTGCTGTAACTCTGTGGACAAGCATCACATTGACATTGTACCACATTTGGAAAAATGAACACTTTATGTATGATAATAGTCATTTCACCGCATAATAAGCTGTAGAGTTTCTGTTATTATCCGATTGCAGTGCAGGTCATGGCATCTTGCAGAATTCCTGTTTGCGTATTGGGAATGTGAAGGCTAGCATGCACAGCCTTATCTGGGCCTACTGGTGGAATATTTAAACAGATTAGTTTTAACGGGAACATGTTTGCTGTGAGTAGATCTGATGTTGTTTTCATTGTCTTGAGATTTGAAATACTTCTGCTGTGTCAAAGTGATGGCGAGAGCCATATTTATTTTATGACATTTTAAATAAAAATTACATTATTGGAATATGATGTGTCATGAGGATTGTAAGGCAATGAGGCTTGTCCAAAATTGAAATAGGACTTCATGTGGCAATCAACCAAATACGCATATGGCTATTAACACAACTGTCTAATGGCCCATCTCTCTCCATCCATCCTTTAGGGATGTGGTAAAAATAATGGGTCGTGTCTCACCACAGGCCTATCTCCACACTCGGCTGCCGGGGTTATTAGTCAAATCCCGTTAATCAGATAAGACGATTCTGGTGTGTGAACCCTTCATAACATCCTAATCTAGCAACTATAGAGCCTTCCCCTCTATCAGCCCACATAGCGCGCTGCTCCTGTCCAATTGGAAAATTAACTTCCAAAATTGCAATTGTCATTAGGTATCATAATGGGGTCTTAAATTACCCACGCATTTGAAGAGATTATGGAAAATAGCATATAATAATGCTCCAGTGCATCGCGCTTGCCACTGCACATTACACGGTGCCTCACCGATATATTTCTCATTAGTCAGAAATCTGATGAAGCTCCTCAAAAAGGCCATATCTGCATGGGCTGGGAAAGTAGACATGATCTCTAATTTGGTGCTGTATGTATTTGCTTGTGCTCTTATGCAGCATGGTATTCTAAACTATGCAACTATACATTGTTATACTCTATGTTTCCTTTACAGTACCTTTCATCTTGCCAGGTGCTGCAGCTTTATGGCTCATGTGGAGATTTGGAACAAAACCAGAGTGAAATAAATCTTGGTTATGATGGAGAGAAAGAGAGAAAAGAGAGCAGATCCAGCGCCATGATAGAGCCGGGGAGATTAGATTAGCTCACTCGGTGGACGCCTCTCTACTGCCAGCTTCAGTGCTTTATTGGTGGGGGGAAGAGAGTGTAGATCAGCTGCCATGGCATATCCGCGACGTATGGGAAACAATTTAATTAAGGAGAAGCGTCTCCGAGCTTTGTGAGAGTCACTCCTGGAAGTCCGGATGCTGATCTGCTGCTGTACGCTGCCAATATTTATGCTGGTGGTGCAGTTCCATTCCTAAAGCAGTCATTGTTCAACATTATACCGAAAACCCTTCTTCAGGTGGAGCGCACATCCTGTCAAAGGTTTGGGAATTCAAAGCCTTTTAATAAATATTTGTTGATCACATGACTGGGAGAAAAAGATAGATTATGCATTATGCAGAAACCCATAAAATTCTCTTTTATCTCAAGACATAGATAGTTAGGATTAGCAAATAGGTATTTTATGTTAACAAAAACTCAGAATAATCCAGGCTATACTCCATGGTGGTTCTTTATAGATGTTAAATCGTGATTTAAAGAGAAAGCTGGGCAGAAGAGTAATCGATACCTTTGAATTTCGTGTAAAGATTTTTAAGAGTACGCAGAATGACAAAGAAGGGAAATCAAGCCTCAATTTTACCTCAGATTCCAGAAAACCAAAAACCAAGATTTTTGACATACAGGATATCTTTGACTGTATAGATCCATCTTGCTGCTAGTCACAAAAAGAGAAACAGCAGCAAGATGAATCATGGACATACAAATATATCCTGTATAAACCATTAAGAAGCCTGAGAAGATATTCTGGAGAGACACTATCCAAATGTTCTCCAGGAATAAAAACTACTTTTTAAAAAATGAAATTATCCAGAATTTTAATGGACAGTGTCAGTGGAGAAAGTGGAAGAGAAAAGAGTAGCTTTGGGGCACTTTGTAAGCTTTGTGATTTGAGTATCATTTTACACATCTTTTCTGTCTGAGATCTGAACCACTGGCAGTGAGTTTTGATGTTTTAGATGCTGATCAAGTTCCGGCTCCATAGAAGCTACAGAATCTTGATACAAGGACAGTACATTAGAGTGACACAGAGCCTAATCGTTGTGTTTCTCTCATATCTGTGTACAGAAGATGAGCAGTCTGCATACCAGATGGCATGTTCTCCTCTTCCACATGCCATAGCTTCACAATGCTGGTCCACCCAGGCTCTGTCGGATCTTTATGTTCATCAGACTTGAAGTTCCAAATAAAATTTCATGGTCATGAATCATACTAAAGTATACTCAAGCCACAAGTCTCAGCAGCATGGAGTACTTGGAGTTCTCTGTCAAATCACTGTGTCTTCATTCTGCGCATGGCTGTCCTTTCTTTGAGCCCAAGCCTGGGCTTTTGTTGCTATCCAAGGAGCAGCTGGAGGCTTGTCACTGCAATGCCAGGGGGAGAGAGGCTGAAACGGATGGATGAGGGGTGATTACAGTGTGCCCGGCTCTCTTGGTGTACCATGTACCCTCAGTGCTTTTAAGAGAGCTTTACACAGACTTGTGAACATCTCAGTAACACTCCAAGGCATCCCATGTTGCTATTAGCAGTCTAGCCGCAGCCCCTTTTTTGTGTTTGATCACCATCACCACTTCAAAGAAATTATCAAAAAAAGGCAAGTAAAAGCCTATAAGGAACTCAGGAGAAAAATTGAACCTGGCAAGAATCCACACTGTTAAAATGACTACAAGACAAATGCATCCCTGGTAAAGAGTAGCATTGATCTTTAAACAAATTTTACAAGTGAAAAAGCAAAGTCTTGCTTGAAAAGTGGTTCTAGCGCCATCTAAACTTTTGGAGTCCTTTCTTATTGCTTTTGTCCAGAGACAATCTCAGCAAGGAGGACACTTTGGAACAATGCTGCAACATGCCTTACATTCAGACGATTTTCCACCTCTGCGTGTGTGCTGCCTTCACATTCAGGGCTTCTTTCACTCTCAGCAAATGCCAGCTTCCTGCTTTGTCAGGTTGCTGGGAAAAGCTCCAAGATGGCAGACTAATTGCTTAGTGATTGGTTTTCTCTGGACTCCTCAGTAGCTGCAGTGCTCCCATATGGAGTGTGCCATCACAGAACTCTCCCATAAGTCTCACAAAGCCCAAACAAATCAAAGCTCTGCTAAGTCCACTACCTTGATAGTGATCGATTTTATACTAATGCTATTGTTACATGTAAATTCCTGGTGATGTGTGTGAGTCAAAAAGGATTTGCACTACACTGCTAGAGAAGAACCATTTTTGGTTATATTACATGATTGTGAAGAACCTATTAAAGAACACCTAATGTATAGGTTCTAGAAGTAATGGTTACATTTGTTAAGAATATTCAGTGATCTCTACATGCACAAAGAACTTTATTAAAAGTTCTTTAGAGCTGCATAAGTGTTCTTCTATGGCATTGTTCAAAGCTCTTGTGGGACCTTTATTTTTAAAAGCCTGCCTGGCCAGCATCCATCCATTTAGAAAATACACCACATTGCGGTTGCTGGCTAAGAAGTACAAGGCCTGTGTCATTGTTCGGGCAAAATGAATAATGAGCTTGCTATAATAATCCCAACCGCAGCTCCTGTATGCCCAGGAAAACCCCTTAGAAAGTGAAACCTACTGTTTCACAGGGTTAATGAAGCTCTGACCTAAATGAGCACCAACTACCTTAAGAATCAAGCTGTCAAGTTTAATGGTGAATTTGAAAAATGGACTATGTACCTTTGCATTCAGGCGGCAAAGAAACTATGTAATCATACCTAAAAGAGTGGAATGATTTATATGTGCATTTATTCCAATATGACTGCATTGGTTCTTAACAAACTCAAGGACCTTTCATTTCTATTTTTACTTTTGTAATTTTGTAATTGTTTATTTTTTATATTGCTATTCCAGCAATTTTATTTAAACAACTGACAGGTGACATGAATAGTAGGGGTGCGACGAGACTGTACACGATGCTGGGTTAACAAAACTGAGATGAGACGAGAATTTAACAAGATGTTTTAGATAATTTTATGGGAAAAAGCCTTTAATTTGACTGAAAGTCAAAAACACAAAACCATGCAGGTGCAATTTGAAATGATGTAACTGATCACTGCACTTTCACTTTAAATTATTAACTATTAAGCTTGAATTATTGTATGCAGTGACAGAACAGTTTGCAAGCGTTGTAAGTTTGTGTGTGACTCAAAAGACCAGTTTCTCTTTTATGATTTCTCAACAGTTGCATCCAACCTTATAACTGTGTGTAACTGGCCTGGTCAGTGGCAGGGAGTAGCCACTGCTTTTTAGTTGGTTTTCCATGGGTCTGTTTTGTTCTTGTTTTTTTTCTGTTCATGTATGGGTTATTATTCCTGTTCAGTTCTCCCTGTGTTATGTATCTGTTGTCTTTCTGTTGTGTGTTGTTCAAGTCCTGGTTCTTTTATTTTGAAATGCCTGCCTGTCTCTTTCATGTATCACATGTTTTGTTAACCAGCTGTCTGTGTTTTTGCCCCTGATTTCTGTTAGTGTTTCCTTATCTGTCCATCGCACGTCTTAGAGAGTCTTTGTGAGCGTATGTCTGTAGTTCACCTCGTTTTCCCCGTTCGTGTCTCGTTCCTGGTTTTTCTAGTATTATGGCCACAGTGCCTGTTTATTTTCTGTTTTGAGTTATTTCTGTAAATAAAGTCACGTCGGCAATGGATCCTTGGCTCTCTGCCTGTACATTCCAAGGTAACTCCGGGATGGACCTTAACAGCTCCTCCCGTAACACTGTGCCTAACTTGCTGAAGCTCTGTGTGACCTTCTAACTGAACTTCTTTTCACAAGTTGAATTTAAAACAATAAATTATTAATAAAATTAATAAAAACAATATACTTAACAAAAATAAAAACATTTTTTAGTCTATTTAAGTGAAAATAAGTGTGAGCTGTAAATTAAAATAGAACAAGGTCAGTACTCGATTACAGAGTGATCAGATTTTTCTTCTACAGAGCTCTGGACATGGTATGGTTACAACTACACAGCCTAGCCTAAGATATGGTCATATTTTTTGGGGGAGGAAAGCCAATCAATGTTTTCTGGCAGCGGTTGCTAACTCTGCCTCCTGCAGTTTAAAAGACATGCTCACTTGGGACAAAGATCGAAGGAATAGGGACGGGGTGCTTTGGGAGGTGGAGATGGCAAAGATATAGCTCTGTGGTGCTTGTGTATGAATGTGTGTGTGTGTGTGTGTGTACACTGAACCATGGAAGCCCCACCTTGCAACATAATGGGTGCGCTGCTAATGTGTTGGTGCCTGATACCACAAAACGCCTTCAGAGATCTTGTGGAGTCCATGTCTTGATGGGTCAAAGCTGTTTTTGTGCCAGGAGGGGAACCTACTATAAATATTAGACTAATATTATGACTCATAGTTGTTTAACTATGTTCTATATTGACATCTCAAATATAGAAGTGTGGCAGTTCCACAGTCTCGGAATTCAGTGCTATGACTATAAATCTTTGCTACCTGGGCATACTGACAGCTGTATAAACTTCAAGTAAGCTTTTTTCCAGAAGGTAGCATGAATTTATAGATTCTGCTGTTGATATGCGCTATGTTAGCGTTTTTTGACAAGACCGCATAAATCATCAGAACATGCTGCTTCACGGTAGCATTTCACTGTAGAACCTGACAGTTGAACCTGACCGTATAAACTGGCTCTATACAACTTTAAAGATCTATCTCTCTATCCAGGCTCTTCTCATTTAAATAAAATTATGCATATGATGTGCCTATTTCTCATCATTATCAGTGCTAAATTGACTGTATAAATTGTAGAAGCTTCAAGGTAGCATTTATTGACAGGGTAGCATGAATTGATAGAATGCTTGTAAAATGTTTTTAAAATATGATCCGTTTTATTCCGAGTATGCATATATTGTTTACCTACTTCTAATCATTATCAGTGTTATAAATAGATTATAAACTGAACATTTTTCGACGAGACAGCATAATTCAACAACGTATGTGCACTGTCTTAAACTGCAACTTATAGATGGACGTAGTTCTATCATTGTTCTTACTGAACTCTTTATTTACCTTCAGATATTAGGTCATAGTTTTGATTGCTGTGACCATTACTGCACATGAACAGTGCAGAAACAGTTATTTAATAAAAGAGCTCTGTATTGCTGATTATTCTATCACTCATATGCCAAAGCTCATTTGAATTTTTAAATGCTTTTACAGCAAAAATGTATTCATGTGTAATTTAGAATTAATTAATCAGAGAGCTTGTAATTACTTCAATTATTTTTTTAATCGCATGACACCCATTTTATATATATATATGGGGGGGGTTATGTGATTAAAAAAAATAATTGATTTTTAAAAAAAATAATGCGATTAAAAAACAAATACCAGAACCACTTTTAAAAATAAACCCCCACGCCCCCCATCCCACTTCCACACAAGGGAAACACATGAGGAAACACAGGAGAGTCCAGCGTGCACATGTACCCCACTCCCCTAGTGATTATCTTGCTACAGTGGGAGAACAGTCAGTTCCTGAAATGGAAGAAAGAAAAATGGGCAAGCATAAGGATCTGAGCAAACCTGACAAGGACCGCATTGTGATGACTCGATGACTGGGTCAAAGCATCTGCAAACATGTCAGGTCTTGTGGAACCTACCAAAAGTAGTTCAAACAAGGACACCCAGTGAACCGTCAACAGGTCTATGAATGTCCAAGACTCACTGATGTGTGTGGAGCCTGTCTGCGAGTTGTGATAAAGTGTCAGAACACACAGTGCATCACAGCTTGCTGCGTATGGAGCTGTGTAGCTGCAGATGAGTCAGAGTGCCCATGCTCATCCCTGTCCATGACCAAAGGTGCTTACAGTGGTTACATAAGCATCGGAATTGGACCATGGAGCAATGAAAACTTTGGATCCTGCATTTCTTTTGAATTTTACATACTACCTACCTAAACACTGTAGCACAGTGGTCCCCAACCTTTATTTCGCCATGGACCGGTTTTATATCAGAAACTATTTTCACGGCCAGGCCTATAAGGAGTGGCAGATAAATATACGCATATTATACAAATAAATGATACGAATAAAAATTTTAAAAATATAATAATGGGGTATCTTTAAAATATAATAATAAACGTAAATCCAATGTTTACTCGCAGCTTTATTAACAGCATTTTCATACAAGTTTTTTTTTCTGTGCTGCCCATGGACCAGTACCACATGACCCACAGTCCGGTACCGGTCTGCGGCCCGGGGGTTGGGGACCACTGCTGTAGCAGACCAAGTTCACCCCTTCATAGTGACGTTATTCCCTATTGGGTATGTCCTTCTTTCCATCCTGCCATATTGTAAATATTATTCAATAGTGGTCTGAGGAACATGGAATCCCCACCTTGCAACATAATGGATGCACTGCTAATTTGTTGGTGCCTGATACCACAAAACACCTTCATAGATCTTGTGGAGTCCATGTCAAAGCTGTTTTGGTTGCAGGAGGGGAACCTACAAAATAGTTGGCATAATGTTATGGCTCATAGGTGTTTAAAATATGACACCATGACAGCTCAAATATGGAAGTGTGGCAGCAATCGTCTTTTGAACAAAGATAAAAGGGTGCAACATTTGCCAGGGAGTCGCTAACTGTGTTTGACAAATGAGCCTTGTTCCCTGTGAAGGCTGTATTCCTGGAGACAGAGCAGTGTGAAGTTGTGTGTGTGGACCCACACAGAGAAAGGCCAGAGTTTTAACAGTGGTGACAACAAGGAGATAGAGGAGAGGAGACATTAGCCTTTGATCAGCCGAAGCCTCATTATTTATCAGCTCCCACCTCCTCTTTCAGCTAGTGCCTGAAAAGTTCAACTATATCTCTAACTTAATGAAAATCTGAAGGACAATGCTAAACTTTGTCCTCCTGCACAAAGGGGCTGTCATCGGTTATCAGGCATCCCAAAATTCTTTTAAAAGGGGAAATGGAAAAGGCAGTGGACTGAGGCTACTGTATAGGATTTTAAAGATTGCCAGAAATTTGAAAGAGTTACTGCTCCCATTGTTACTGCATATTGTCACCATGCAGTACCACACACACATTACTCACTCACATTAACCCTTCACATCCTCAGACCAGTGTGTACCAATGCAGAAACGCCTAGTTATATGAATATAATACATATCAAATACAGAGGTGTAAAGACTTGAGTAAAAGTATCCGATTTTAAAAGAACTTAAGTATTCTACTAGTACTGAATGTAGGCTCAAAGAACACCAAGAAATGTGAAAAACAAGAAACTGTTTTATTTTAATATAGAAATGAAACTGAACACCTCAATATTTCAAAATAGCACATATAGGTAAATAGCTTCCACTACCTTCAGCACCCTGCAGATGGCTATATCGCCTTTTCCGCCCAAGAAATGGCAGATAAAGCACAATCACGATGTAGTGAGTAACGGTAAGTGTCCGTTCAGATGTAGTGCAGTAAAGAGTACATATATTCAATCAGAAATGGAGTTGAGTAGATAGTAAAAGTTGCTTATATTTTTGATACGCAGTACAAGTAAAAAGTAGCCAAAAAAATACCTAAGTACAGTAACGAAGTCCATTTACTCAAATACTTCACACCACTGATCAAATACAACATATACTCATCATTTTAAACAGGAGAATCAGTACTTTACATTACATCCAGTATGATGCCAAACTTAGTGTGGTAATTTAAGTACATTATTAACAAATCTTTTAAAACATAACTTTATCCAGATATATTTTTCTTAAAACATATATTGAAAACATTTTTGTGAAAGAGTTTGTGAAGGCCTGCTGGGCTCTTTAATAAATTAGATCCACATGGCATTTCTTTAAATCATACTCTTTTTTATTGTAGATACAGCCACAAGTTTATGGATTGTTTGCCTAATACTCCAGAACCAATGCTGTTTTGACAGGAATAACTTCTATGTCGGACAAATTTTGTACAATAGACTAACAAAAATAAATTCAGATGATGTCAGAGTTTAAAAAAGTTACAAATTACAAAGTTTCTGCTTTGCAAGTAATGGCATAATAGCATACAAATTATACTGTATTTTAATGTGTTGTATGTTGGTTAACAAGAAAAGTCTTAAGAGGATTTCAAGCCCTTTTATTAGTTAATGTGTTTTGTCTAAAACATACAGGAAGTGTATTTGGAGTAACACTTTACTGAAGAGCAACATCTATAATATAGGATTATTTTTAAAAGCAGAACTTGTCATAAAGGTTACTTTCATCAGATTAGCCCCAGAAAGGGTAATGGCAGTGGATGCTTGTTGAAATAAACCTTTATGGGTTAATGTCTTTACAGGTTAAAGGTTAATGTTTTTACAGTGTTTCCATAGTTTGAACAGTACAGAAAAAGTGGATGAAATCTAAGTGTATAACATGTTGTGCATAACTAGTTTTTTTCTCATTTAGGCTGATTTGATATTGGACTCGAGTGCTTGACCAACTAATCCGAGAAAGTATCTGTCAATTGTGCTGTGGAAAGTTAGTCATGTACAATGGGGCAAAAAAGTATTTAGTCAGACACCAATTGTGCAAGCCCTTAAAATGATGAGAGAGGCCTGTAATGTTCACCACAGGTATACCTCAACTATGAGAGACAAAATGAGAAACAAAAATCCAGAAAATCACATTGTCTGATTTTTAAAGAATTT
>JBBPDB010000002.1:1768879-1793333 GCA_037974465.1 Brachypetersius altus | reverse complement strand
AGAGGAAGAATTTCGTGCTGTTCACACTGTGTGCTGTGGTGTGTTCACGTATGACAAATGGTCACTTTCACTTTAATTGATTCCACTTGGGAGTTGCCCTGGTGATCAGAAGGTTGTGGGTTTGAATCCCAGTGACACCACTAAGGTACCCTTGAGCAAGATACCATCCCCACACACTACTCCCTGGGTGCTATGTTCCTGGCTGCTCGCTGCTACACAAGGTAAATGGATTAAACCATTCACACTGTGTACTGTGTTTATGCTCTTTTACACTTTAATCCACTTGTCTGAAACAATTACTCATATGTGTTCTTTCTTTGGTGGAACAAAACCTTGCAGAGCCTACAAGCATACACCAAGTCGTGTATGGGTAGAGAGTCATTCCTGTACTCTGCAGCTGTCCTTTGGAACAGTTTGCCTGGAGACTTGAAAGAAATAGAAAATACTGCGCGATTCAAGACCTGCCTTAATAAACGGTTAAGGAGCTGACTCACATTTTTTTTTTTTAAGGACCACAGTGGAAATAAGCATTATTGTTTTTTTGTGTTATCCTGACTATTTTTATTCTCTTATTTATTTATTTATTTTTTTAATTGGATGGTGTGGTATGTATAACTGTATCATGTTTTAGATGAACTGAAACTAAAATCAATCAATCAATCAAGTAGGGTCATTGTTTTTAAACATATACACCGCATTCAGTGAAACCAAACAACATTCCACAACAGTCCACTGACATATAATATATAAAATATAACACATAATACAGTTTTTTGGAAACATAACAATGTCGTAATAGTGCTGTATGTGGTCCATTCATATAAAAAGTGATCATTACTTATATTTAGCAGGACAAATGCTATCATGTTTGGTGTCATCTCAGTTTCTGGTGCTTTCCAATGCACCATCATAGCATAAAACATTTTAGCATTTTAGCATCACAATTACCAGCATGACACTTTTACAATAAAGGGAATATGTCATGACAGCTCAAGAAAGCATGCTGTAACATGTCTGTAGTGTGGCTGTGTCTGTCTTGTGTAGTTAAAGCAAGGCTTTACCTGACAAATCAAGCTCTTCTCTTGCTTCAGTGCTTCAGATAAAAAAAACCACACCAAAGAAACACCAGAGGTGTTTCTGTCAATTCTTCCACTGCGAGGAGACAAATCAATGCCATGAGTTGTGAAAGGATGTGGTGCTTTCAGGAAGTTGTTGTTTTTTACTGAGAAAAAGAAACAGACAAAAAGCTTGGACATAAGACGATAAGTCTACATTTGTAACAGGGAATCCTTGGATTGAACTTTGGAGATCCAAAGAAGCATGAAAAAGTATTCTACAGAAAAACAGCTCTTATAAAAGATGGATGGTATAACGAAGGCATAGAGTGAACACACAGAATACTGAAAAATACATTATATTTAGTTTTTGAGACTTTTGTGTATTTTTTCCCCCTTTTTTTCTTCAGTACTGAAAAAGCAAGAATGAGCTCCTGACTGTTTTGTTCAGGAACTCATAAATGGTCCTCCATGACTTGCTGTTCACTGCCGAGGGCAATTTTTAGAGAACCAAAGGATCTTCAAGGATTATGGTTGTTAATTTACATAAGGCTTGAGCATTTTGGAGTCACCAAGACTCAAAGAAAGCAGACATCAGTTCAGTGTCAAAACAATATTTGGAAAACATGGCAAAACATACACCTGGTCTTTTGTCTTATTGCAAAAGTGAGCATCTTGGGTTTGTTAGTGTCAGAGTCAGTTCTTTGGTACCATGCCCCTGGCCATCGTGTTCCCCAGAATACTGAGTCTGGCCCCCCACTGCTCCTTTCTGTTTGGTTTGTCCCAGGTCCCTTATTAGTTTCACATGTTTCTTTTCTATCTATATTATTCAAGCCCAGCTGGACCTATAGTCCAATGTCTGTTCATCCTCTAGTTTCCAGCTGGTTATGCCTGTGCTCTGTCTGTCTGTCTGTCTTCATCTCTCTGCAGCCCTGATACTGTCTCCACAAGAAAGCAAAGACATTTAGGACTCTTCCATCTTCATTTTTCTACACTGGACATTCTTTTAAGATTCTCTGTCAGCACAAACCTTGGACTTTTCCTGCCTCCTTTGAGTGTAGTTTCCCTTTGTTGAAGGCCATTCTGAGTAACAAATAAAAAGACTGTAGGACTTTGTCACATTTCTGAAAGAAAGGAAGGAAACTTCTGATTCAAGTTGAACATTTAGAAGTTGGTTGCAGTTTAAACTGTAGACAGGGCCATTGATGTAATAAATGTTTCCTTCCTGAAATCTCAATTTTAATAAGGTGTTTCAAAGGAAATTCTGTGGAACTGCCTGTCACACCAGGCTTGACTGACACCACGGAAAGGAAAATTACAGGCCACAAAGTTAAAACAAGTCAAATTAGCTCTGGTGGTGTGGACTGATTTAACAGCAGTTGTGCTCTAATTGGATCAATCTGGGCACAGCAATTAGCAGATCTGGGTTGTTTAGCACTTCCCTGCCTCCTTAGTTGTGTAACCCCAGATTGGATGCAATTATTATAGCTGTGTTTGTGTGGCAGGCATCAGATAATGGCAAGTCTTACATTAGATCCTCACTAATAAAGAAGAGAAAATTCATACTTTTTTTGTCTCTTGTCCCCATCCATCAAGCAGCAATGTATAATTCATTATCAGCAATGTACAGCGCTGGACACTGCTCATTATGCCCTGAGTGGACACCTCTTTTTTTTATTTATGTATTTGTTGTCTGAAGGCCTGAGTTGAAAAGGCTGCGAGAGGCTCGGGACTGGAAAAATTGAGAGGCGATGCGGAGAAGTGGTAGAGGTGACTTCTAAAAAGCTTTTCACACTGTGAAGAGCAGAGGCACGCACATCAAAACCAGGCGCATCCCTCAGGAGCATCCGTCGCTCTCTCCAGCAGGGTCACAAAAGCAGTTTATTTTGTTTTCCCCACCGCACTCTTCCTCTAGACTCCCCCACGCTTAATCCACATGAAATTCAATCAATATGGGCTGCTCTTTCGGCATAAATGGACCCATCAGTTTTTCTGTTTACCACTTCAGTTTGGTCCATTAGTCAAAAGAGTTGAATGGAGGGAAAAAAGAAAAGAAATGCAAACAACCAAAAAAACAGGATAGTCCATGTACAGAGCTCAGTGAAAACATCGCTTGTGCCTAAAGCACAGCCTGTAATCAGCTGTCTTGTCTTGCGTGGTGCATGATAATTGCTAACTGTGCTTTGACACTCTTACTTTCCTTAATTTGCCAGACATTTCTGACAGTGATTGTTATTGCTTTCATTTGTATTTACAGTATCTTGCTCAGGCAAAGAGGAGCAGAAAGTCCTAATGCTGTTTGCATCGATAGACCTGGCTGGGAAAAAAAGGAGCAGCATGGGCAGTGTCTAAAATAAACTGCGGCTTGGCTCACAGATGGGTCATTAGTGGAAGATGCTGAAGAGGGGATCGAGATGGTGAGCCAGAACAACAGCGCACCCATTTTTATTTTGCTCTCTCTCTCTCTCTCTCTCCCTCTCTCTCTCTCTCTCTCTCTCTCTCCCTATCTCCCTCCCTCCCCCTTTCTCCCCTCTCTTTCTTTTCCTCTTTCTTTTTTTTCTTTTTGCTTACAGTATGAAACCTGTGAACAAAATGCTGCCCGGAGCATCTAACTAAGCATTACGCAGCAAGCTGCAACACGAATGCAACAAGTTTCTGAGCTAATTAGCAACAAGCCATGAGAATGGTAATTTATATGTAACATCAAGCAGTGAGAATCGCCTCAGAGTGAGGATACAAAGCAAAGCAAATGGCAATTAAACAAAAATGGTTAAGGTGTAATGATTAACTCAGTAAGTTTTGTGGGTTCTGGCCCAGCGGAAGAATGAATTAGGCAAGGGAGCAAAAGAAATCATTCAGGGTGAACTACCTTCAACCAAAGGACAGCTGTCCATGAAGGCTTAATTTTATAAACCATCATTATACACCCATCATTTCATAACCCATCATTCCTGTCTTTGATCAAACATGATCATTTCTGCAATGCAGTAAAGTGGTCTCTACATATACAGTCAGCTTCTCAAGTATTGTCTATGTTTAATGAACTCAGTCCACTTAGAGAGAACCTCTAGTTGAAGTAAACTCAGACCAAATATGTATAAATTACATACATGGATGATCACTACAGCAAATTTTTATTTTGTATTCTGGAGTATTGTGGAGTAAAATGGTAATTTGGTTGTTCCAAGTAGCCAAATAAGATTTGAACCGATGAACTAGCCAGAGCATGTTACTTTTTGAAAGAACTCAATCAGAACCTAAATTAAAACATTTCAAAGCCAAAAGAATTCCACCGCATTCCTTTGGTGTTTTATCAGGAGGTGCAGAGCTTTTTAAGAGATGTAATCTGTATTTATGAGGATTTTCCAAAACCTGAAGAATATACATTTTTTTCTCCGTTGTTACCTTTGTATGGGTCATTTTAAAAGTGCTGTTATCTCTTGTATACTAATTAGTAAGCCTGCTGGAGACCATTCCAAGGCATAACAGTATCTCTCGTCATGCTTATTATCAGCTTTTGGAATGATTTGTAAACCAATCGCTTCATGTCAATAACAGATACACCCAACCACATCAGTTACTTCAGTTCATTTAACTGAAACTTCATGTTCATGTTCATGTTCAAGATAAGTGAGACCATTTAAATATTGGGCAGTTTTTGTTTGTTAGAGTATTTAACCATGATGTGAGGCGTATCAGGTGACATACACTGTTAAAAATCCATGAACACCCACACACTGGTCCTCTGTTAAGTGTTCTACTTGGTTTACACATTATATGAATGAAATCCTGATGGTCTGTATGCTTCGTCTTCAGTGGTAAAATTGTAAAAATGCAATTGTAAAATGGTTGCATACAGAATTGCTAACCTGCATTTTACCCATTCCTACATCATACAGAATACATTAAACCTTAAAATCTATTTTTCAACCAGATATATAAGAAAAAATGCAATCAATAAAAAAACAATACATTTGTGTCTTATCTGCAAAACAGATGTCAGCACTGACAGGGAATATAGATTTTGCCAAACCACGTATAAAAAGCTCTGATATCCTGCTCAGATGTGAGTGGACAGAGAACGAAAGTATTTTTCTATACTCGATTAAATCCCGCATTTTTGTCTGAAAGGACCAACCAGCTTACCCCTCAGCATAACAGACATGCTGAGGGGCATCTTCCTTGCCACAGGCCCACACTGACTGAGAATGCATTTGTGCTCATGCAGCTTGATTTATCCTATATACTATGCAGACCACAGCAGGCTGGGTTATGGACTTTCTGCACAGCAGCTATGAAGATGTTCGTTTCCAGGAGAATGGAAAGGCTCTTAAGAACCAGCAGCTTGTGCTCAGCCCGACGGCATAAGCTCTTTTTTTGGCACGTGTGGCTCTACTCTGCTCTCCGGCTGTGCAACAAGAAATCTTGCCGCCTCCCTGAGTGCATTCTCTTCATATGATTTGATTACTGCAAGCTCACTGATCACTGAAGAAGCCAAGGGAGCAAGTGACTTCAGGGCCCACTTTCAAAGCAATCACACTTGCAGCCATTTGATTTTGAACATAGCTGCTGTCAGTGGCATTGGCTGCATTGGAAACGGGTCGTTACCTGCATTTTCTTTGTTACTCACGCTGAGGTGAGCTTGGGAAAATAGGCCAATGAGTGTATACAAGAGAAAGGGGGGTGCACTGTGATAGCACTAGAGCTGCTGCTGTTGTTCAATTTCTCCTCCGAGCGGCGAAACATCAGTCACTGGCCTGGACTTTAATCACTTATTTATTTCCCCCTCATGATCTGCTGTGCAGCAGCACGGTGTGAATCAAAAGGCCACACGGATCAGAGGTGTTAGATGACATTGTGTCCAAAGAGCCAAACCGCTTCTCTGCAGTTCCTGATATATCAGTGATTCATAGATGGTGCCATTGCGGTAAAATGCAGACAGTGCCATGACTCGGAGGGAATGAAAGGTGTTGTCAGAACACATCCATGTGGCTGCAACCACTGACATTTAAGGTAATAATTAAAGCAGTACTGCTAAGATGGAATCTGTTTCTATTATACCATACAGCTCCTGTAAAATTCCTTTCATTTTCAGCAGTCCAAGCATTTTTGGGAGGATAATTATTCCTTTAAAAGCAAAAAGGAGCATGAAATTATTATTTGATTAATCTTTTTTCTACATGCATATAGTGAGAGAGAGATAGATTGAACTGGAAATGCAGATCATTAATTATTGAGTACTAATATTAATGAGCTGTATTTAAGTGGGAGAATGCTTACAACTCAGCCAACAATGAATCTCCTTTCTAATGTAGTATTTATGTCCCCTGGCCCCCCCCCCTCAGTGAACTCACAGACTGGTCCACTCCCCCCCCTCCATCTCAAGTTAGTACTCCTAAAATTCCAGAAGTATCAGCATGTGTCTTGACTATAATAAGTGGAGTAAATGTGCTGGATTTTGTTCACGTGAACATCGCTGGTATGTTCAAAGCTGAACCCTGACCTGCACCTTGTCTACTCAGACTACATCCCTGGCATGCTATTCCCAGCAAACAGCCTAGTAATCACACAAACCAAGCCCACTCTTAAACAGCCAACAACCTGCTCCACAGGAGTGATTTTTAACACAGTGAGTGTGACATGTTTATCTGCAACTACATTCTGGACTTCCTGGATTCCTGGATCTGCAGAGCATGCCATAATGAGTCTCTACTGTACATCCATTGCACCTCTGTGGAGGTCAGCCAGTGTTCAACCTCACGTGGCACCTTCCACATTAAAAAGAAAGCTAAGCAGCATAATCCCTCTGTAGAACAGGGTGAGGATGAACTCACCCCCCTCCATCCTCACCCTGTTCTACAGAGGGATTAAAGAGAACACCATTTCAGATTGCAAGACCCAACAGAGCATAGTGAAGACTGTCCCCTCTGTCACACACATCTACACCACTCTTTACATCCACAAAGCCACCAACATTTAAATCTAATAAAAGGTTCCATAGCATATGAGCCTTCACTGCCAGAATGGGAAACAGTTTCTTACCCTGTTAAAACGTCATTTCAGTTCTAAATGCTGCTGACCGGGTGGTTACATACTGTGATCAGAATTGAAAGCTTAGGTCTAATAGTCATGCTTTGCCACTGAATATCATATATATATGAATCTTTACATAGGTTTTACTTTGTTAAGATGTCACTAAATATAACTCCATGATAGTCACACATTTTCTGTTTGCCATGAATGATGATGAGATGGTACAGGATTCAAGGTTAGGAACCTCATTACAGAAAACATAGAAACTGGAAGTACTTCTGAAAAACTAAAAACCAGCGAGCTGGGGGAATTTATAAGACTGACGATGCAAAGCTGGAACAAGGACACACTGAGACACGAGGACTTACAAATGCTAAACAAGACAGGATACACCTGGGGCAGAAGGAACAACACGGAATACAACAAAAGCACATAAAGACTAAAAGAAAATATACTTGGACAAAACAGCTCAGGGAGACAAATCACAGAAAGAAATTAGATACACAGAGATTGCTGGAGAGATGTCACGCATGTATACTTTACCTTGAAAAAGTTCGAAATACGAGCATTTTAAGACAGAAGGAGCCAGTGTAAAATTCCCATTATACTAAAATAGTGAACAGTAAGAAAAAGAAAACTGAACTGGTACATGGTTTGTTGTACTGTAATACACTTCATTATAACTCAGTATCTTTCAGAGCCTTTTCTTTTCGGAGTCGTCTCTATCATAGCGTGCCTTGTGGTAGTGCCGCGGTTAAACCATGCTGGCAGGTGTATTGAGCTTTTAGGAATTTCAATGAGTGCTGGTATCTTTGCCTTACAGCTACTGTGAGATAAGGACTTTAAGCTGTTTCAGAACAGTTCTGAGGCAAGTTAAGATAAGAGTTTCGGACTAAATGATGCGCCTCAGGGCTCAGTCTGGTTCTCTACTTATTAAAAAGTGCGTGGCCCTTGACAAATATGTTACAATATCAAAAAGCTTGTGATTAAGGAATTTCACTTATCTTTGCCTTACTAATATTTTGGCTGTCAAAGGCCTTTCCTTGTCATTTCGTTATGTTGCAAATTTGACAAATGAGTCACCTTGAGACTGTAACATCTATCTTGATCTGCTTTTTCTCATATTTCTGTTCTATATACTCTTAACAGTAACAGTAACTGTTAAAAGTAACATGTACTGTAGCACAAAAAGGGTTCTCTGACAACTGTAACAATAGTGTAGAACCATTCAGAGGTATCAGGGGGGTGGGGGGTCATAATTCAGCAATAGGGGACAAAAGTTTTGGCCCTATTTCCTGAAGTGCTACTCCAGGCGACTGCCTGGTGCATTGATATAAGGTCACTATCCTTGAAGTCACCTCTAGTGTACACTACCCTTAACATGTTATCTTCAGTGCATGTTTTGCCTTGATAGTGCATACTTATGGTGCATCCTTTAATAGTATAGTGGGCATGATGTCCTTGGTTGGGCTGTTTGTCCTCTCTAGTGCAAACTTTTATAATTCAACCTTCAAACCCTCTGAAAGGCAGTGATTGCTCTATTATTCCTGGACTATAATAAAGTGAAAAGTATAGTATTCAGCCAGTACACACAATACTTAATGGCTTGAGCTGAAGTGTGTGCTAATAGCCAAAACACACACCATGTTTGATGACATACATATGGCCAGTGAGCTTGCTACAACACTGAGCCAGCGCCTCTTTCTGCTGATGTGTCTGATCTTATTTCTCCCTGTAATTTTATTTACCGGCTACAAATATTATTGTTTGGCTGATTCATGCAGCTAGATCCTCTGTTGTTCTGAGTCACATATGACTAACTGTTGGCCCGTCCACGCATAATGAAGATGCTCATCACTTTGTGCCACCTTGCATGAGAGAGAATGAGATCTACATCACTTGAATCTGTTATTCAACACTTTTGCAGGGTTTGAAGCTCCACTGGCCAGATCCATATTTATGTCGTGGCCACTTTGCTGGGCACTGATTCATCTTGTGTGGTTGTGACGGGTGGGTGCTTGGACAAAGACAGATCTGTACACCATGACAAACAGTTTATGAAAGTATTTCCTGAAATACTGCTAGGGCTGGGCTTGTCTAATGAACAGTAGCAATGAGATCAGTACAGTTTATTGTGTTTGCTCATAATGACCAAAGCATTATGAATAGTCTGCTGTATGTATTATAAATGGAAGCTGACTTTTATATTGTGTGGAAGTATGAAGTATTATCCAGTATCAATTCTCTAAAACTGTTTATTTTAAATGCTCTTTATATACAATAGAAGCAAATATGTTTTTGTTATATTCTGTAAAATATAATTGTGGAGGTGACTTCGGTCCACTGGGTCATGGTTTAATGTTGCGGATTTGAAGATAGAAAATGAACACAATCCAAATATACATTAGACTGAACAGCACACTGATGATTCTCTATTTATGCTCAAGTATAACAATGAATCTATCAGGGCTGGTGACAGTAATGATAGGAGACCACTAGAGGCCGTTCTTTTTCTGTTTTTGGTTTTGGAGTTTTGTTTGGGGAACTTTTATTGTGAAAGGTGAATGTTGGATAATTATTGGTGACAGCTGTGTCTGGTTGTTACGGCTCGGCCAGTGGCCGGTAGGGGCCACTGTTTTGGTTTGGTTTTTGGGGCTTTTATTTTGGTATTATGTGCATGTTTGTGTCTTGTTTCACAGTTTCAGGTGTCTTGTGTTTAGTTTATTGATTATGTTCTGTGATAATAATTATTGATAATTATTGATTATGTTTATTGAGTCTGTCCGTGTATTTCAGTTCAGTTCGTGTGGGTCTCTGTATCGGTCCATCACCCTTACAACCTTATTGTGTTCAGGTTAACCCCCGCCGCTGTGACACTGGTTTGAGTAAAGTGCTTGTGTTTAGTCATTGGGGGTTTTAGTTTAAGGGTTTTGTGTTACAAATTTCAGGGCTGGTCACGCATCATATTCCGTCAAACTACCTATTAGTGAAGTCTATGTTTCTCCTGGTATCCTTGAGTTAAAACTACATGTACAATATGTAACACTTTGACTATCCCTGGTGTGTGTATGCCTGCAACCCATGTCAGGAGAAGGAAGGGAGACGTGACAGAATCTGTGTCCAAGGGCTCAACGGTGAGCGTTTTAAAGGAATAGAAAAACAAACAGTGGGGGAACGATGCAGGTGGGCAACGGGGTGTTGTCCTTGCCCCCGCCTCCCCCCACTTCGCCCGCCCTGTTTGGAAAAACAGGAAATTAAAACTTATCCTAAATAGTCAATCAGTCGAGATGGTTGTCTGAGAGGCTACCATCGTTAGCAAGCACAAAAGGTTAATAATTAATACGTTTTTTCTGTAAATACGTCCCCAGAACTTCTCAACTCACTTACTGAATCTATCTTATCTTTAAGGTGGGGCAGACTTGTTGCTATGGTTTAACCCCCAGAAACCCAAATATAGAAAACACATGCAAAACCTTATTTTTCACCAGATGCCTCCTAGAACAACTTTTAGATGTTGTTCTAGGAGGCATCTGGTGCAGAAATCAGTGTATTTTCTTATTTTGACATTTTTGTAACGAATGTTGTAAAATTGCAACATTGGGTCTGTAGGGTAGCAGAATTTCAGTGAAATCACTCACACTCTGAACACAGGGTTTGTTTGTACTGCTTATAAAGGGCCACAGATGTATCTAAACAATAACAGTCACACAAGTCAATAAGAACAATAATGTATTACAAAAATGAATACCATATTTAAAACCACTGGATTCAGACTGTATGTATAAATCGTGAAAAAAACGGAATGCACACCATCAAATCCACCCCGCCCATGAATTTGTTATGCTGCCAGGCATGACCTAACCACTATGGGAAGCCTTTTAACACCGGATCTGTTTTCACAAAGCTTCTCAGTAATGGGACTGCTGGCCAAGCATCAGATTCTTTGACAACGACCATCATAAATACAGATCCAATTTCGGTTCTCTCCAGTCCTAGTGTTGTCTGAAATGGCTGCCTATAGCTGAATATTCATTTTGATAGCTTGCAGTGAGTCATATCACATTTTGAACCATATCCACAAGTCTGATTTTCCTTAAGGAAAGCTGTGTAGTTAGAATGGGTTCAAAATATATTGTATGTCCTCCAGGTTAGCTTAGTAGCTCCTAGTACTAAACTGATGAAGTAACATTTTGAACAAAAAAAAATGTCTTGACTGGTACATGTGGTACATGTCCTTTCTTGGTCCATGTGTTTCTTTATGTCTTTCTGCACCTTTCAGTCCTTCCTTTCTGTTGTTCCCAAGACAATTAGCAGTATATTTGATTATTTTAGCTGATGTTATTTTCTTGCCTCTATCATTCCTCATTAACACATGAGCAGTTAATGTAATTACAGTGTAAATCAAGCCTGAAGTACAGCGTTATTATATTATAGGCTATATGCTATTATTATAACATTTGTCCTCTGTTTTCTCTGTGAAGTCTTCCAGCCCCAAAACTCTGTGTAAGGTCACTGCCACTCAACTAAACTGGTTGCGAAGCTGCTGCTTCTCCGCATTGTTCGGCACACTTTGATACCGCTGGTACTCTTTTACACACAGGCTTTCAAAAATGCAGGAGAAATGCCACAGGAATGCTTCTGGAATCCTAATATTCCCTGCGTCTCTGCAGCGAAACACTGGCTGTTTAAGAGCTTGGATCACTCCAAGGTCGTTGCTGGAAATGGTGAGGGCCTGAGGAGAAATTAGCAGAAGGCGAACGATGTGCTTGACTTGCATGCAGAAGCTCCAGAGAACCACTTTACAAGAAAGGTCCTCCACACGCAATCAACACAGTGGTTTGATTAAAATGTCCTCATTTTGATCTTTTTGCCAAAATCATGAGAGAAGGAATGAGTTAACCCTTAGGAAACTGCAGTTAGTATCTTATATTTAAATATAATCTCAGATTTATCCAATATAATATGTCTGCTGCTTCTTCTTTGCATCACCCTATTAGAACCTTTGTAAATATAGCATTTTGAACACAAAGTAAGCATCTAAGATCTGTTTCTATATACAATATTAAGACACACAGATTCAAAATGTCTTTCATCCAAGTCTTTTGATAGGGCTATATTGCTACTAATCCAACCTGAGACAATTTGAGTATTAAGTAAGATATTTTAAATATTGTCTATCTGGTATTAAGATTTTGAAATGATGTGGAACTAGATATTGTTGCCTGTTTCAAGAATTGTCATGAAGTAAAATTTGTTTACAATGTTTGTTTGCTTACGCGATAAACCATTTTTGTTTTCTTTATTTTTCTTTATTTTTACTTAATTTGAAAACATGAACTGACGTTTACCTTGTGTGAAGAATCAGAAATAACTTCCGTTATAAGTTAAGTGTATTTTCTTCGCTTGAGATTATACAATTTGTTCTGATGGCAATGATATGTTTATCACTCATTTTCAATATGGCTTTGTGGTATTTTTTACAGTGTATACCAATATCCACGCTGTAAGAGTCTTGAAACACCTGATTTAATTTCATAACACAATAATCATCATAGACTGATCAGTGACTTTCTGTGCTTGTTTTGTGCCATAAATGTCTTAAAAAGGGGGTCGTATTTCTAAATCAGACTGATTAAGGTTGATGTGCTTAAAATAAACACGATAATCTTTCAGTCACTCTGCTTTTGAAGTTTTGCCTTAAAACGAGATCAAAACCTTGAGTTTTTGAAATTTGCTTTTGTTATCTCCTAACTGCCACTTCCAATAAGTGTGACTGATCAAAACAGAGTTGATTTAGAGATGAATATTGAGGCCAGTGATTATCGAGCTCTTCCTGCTCTATCTACATTTTTGGAGCTGAAATCATAGTGCGAGTCTTCAAACAGAGGACCTGAAATATCTAGGATTGATTAGGAGATGTACCTAGCTTTGCTGGCCCTGCATTAGATGGAGCGGTATTGTCTTCAACTCCCCCAGTAATAAGGCAGCCTCTTCCTGCCCCCCCACTCTGCCACACTTGTCCAATAATGAGGCTGTCAGTTTGATTTAGATGACCCAGGGCAGAGTTTTGAATGGGTCTCAGTTTCATAATAATTCATAAATCAGAGACAATGAAAAGCAAATCGATGTGTTAGCAGTGCTGTAAAAATTCACTGCTTGGAGATTTGTTTTTGTGGTGTTGTGAGTGGGGTCGAGTAGGGAGTGTAGATGGAGGCTGTAAACATCCACATTCATAATGCAGATGATTTGGTGGGGGGTGGGGGTGTGAGGGGATAGCAAGAAATTACTTGAATTTTTGCATCAGATCTGATATATGCTAGAGGGTGGAAACACAAAGGCAGTACAGCTATCCCTTCACTTCATTTGATCATATACAGTTCTGGTTACTCCACAACCGTTAAAGATATGCTGTCCTGTTGACTACATATTTAAAAACAGGGTTCTTCAAGGGTCTGTAAATGACTCCAAGAACCCATTTTTTTCTACAAATCTCTGATTAAGTGTATTTACTTGTCACTGCTTTGATGAGACTGGAATGAATGTAGGTAAAAAACACGGATCAGTTTTTGCAGTGATGAAATTGTCAGTCACTGATTTGGGTTTTTGCTGCATGGAAATTCTTTCAAACTTAAATACGCTTAAAAAAAATGGTTCTTCATGGATGCTATGATTAATGCAACTGATCAGCTACAACATTAAAATCACCTGCCCAGTGCTATGTAGGTCATCCTCGTGACACCGAAACAGCTCTGACCTGACACGGCATAAAATCCACAAGATCTCTGAATGTCTTTTAAGTCCTGTGAGTTGTGAGGTGGGGACTCCATGGGTCTGACTAGTTTGTCCAGTACATCCCACAGATGCTCGATCAAACTGAGATTTGTAGTCTTTGTCATGTTCTTCAAACCATTTTTTTAACTGTTTTTGTAGGGAGTCAGGGTTTATTCTGCTGAAAGTGGTCACTAAGATTAGAAAATATCATTGCCCTAAAGGTACATGTCCATGTAGCATCTACATGAATGCCAGAAAACAGGTTTAGCAGCAGAAAACTGCCCTGAGCATCACACTGTCTTTGTTGACTAGATGGTCCAGTTCTGATACTTACGGGTCCTTTGTAGTTACTTTCAGCAGTGGACAGGGGTCAGTATGGGCACTCTGACTGGTCTGCAGCTACTCAGCCCCATACACAGCAAGCTGTGATGCACAGTGTGTTAAAACTCGATCAATAAATGTTTAAGTGGTTCTTCAATAATGGGATGAAGAACCCATTGTATAAGAAACTTTAAAAATTTTGCTGAAAGTGTAGATTACACATGACTTTTTGACCCTTTGTTTCAATTTAGTGAAAGTGGGTTATTGCTCCAAGACTTTAAATTTAAATGTTTGCATGAAGAACTTTCTCCAGCACTGAGCTCGTGTTTCTTCATCTGCCTCACTGTCCTTTTTCATTCTTCTTTCTCTTGCTGTCCGCATTTTTTAAGGTCGAGAAAACTTTAAAATCCGAAGGGCTTCTTCTCCCATTTGCTATTCTGTTATGGTCGCCCGTGCCATCGTTGAAGAGCACAGCGCACTTGGGAGGCACCCTGTGAATATGTTATGCCAGCCGAGGGAGCTTTCTGCAGCCTGATCAATCATATTTAAAGCGACTCATCACTGCAATGCTGACGGGCCTGTCCTGGCCGCATTGCTGGAGGAACTGCTCGTTACCAAGATTCTGATGTGTGCAAAAACTGACGACTGTTTGCTTCTGTTGTCCTTCAGGAAAAAAACATGACGAGACACTTTAGGAAAGGGATGGCTGAGAGTCAGTGCCAGCTTGGCCCAGGTTGTGATGGATGAAGTGGGCTGTGGCAGGATCTGGATCCTACTAAACCGTAGGGTGGCTGCAGGAATCCTGCCCCATGGCATGAACATGCCAGCATGCCATCAAATAACACATCTGCTCTAGTCAACCACTTTTGCTGATGATCTTGTTAATTAATGTATCTATTTTTAGCATTTTGGCCATTAATACAAGGATATACAATATGTTTTTCCCTATAAACCTCTTAAACCTCTCAGTAGACATCATATGTGACATCATATGACACCTGCTATGATACATTTATGGCATGGCTATGTGACTGTTATATCGGATTCGAGTAAAGCATTTCCATATCTGAAAATAACAAATACAGTAACGTCCCCCTTATACGTGGATCAGCAGTCACAATTTCAGTCTCATGCGGATTTTTTCTGAGAACCAAACTAAATTATTCGCGAACCCCCTGCACATGCGTAGAACAGGCAGATATCCTCTGCATTTTTTAGATTTTGTGACATTCGGGCCTCATCTGCCATGCCCCTCATTCTCATGCTGGGTTGCTAAGCACCTGCCCGAATATTGCCCCTGCACGAGGTTTGAAAGTAGCCTATCCGAGCATGTTATTTATTTTTCCTTGGTGCTGATTGGCTGCTGCCCAGAATTTCCCGCTTGGAGTGCCTGGAGTGTTCCCCGTTTTTTGTTTTGTTCTTCTTAAAGCTCTGTATTTTTATTGTAGTAAATTTAATGAATTTGTTACTGTATTTAACTGCTTATGCAAATGAAAATGACAACACACACCAAAGAAAATGGGCATGCATGAATTACAGTACTTTGACGAGTCAGTACTAAAGTCATTAATGCCCTAGGAGTCATGTTCCTCAAACTATTCCTTTCAGTGTAGCAGTGCACATCATCCTGCTGAAAAAAACCCCACTAATATTTATTTAATATCACTGCCATGAAGAGGGTCAAGCAAGCAGTATTTGTCAAAGAAACATCCCCATGAATTCCAGGAAACAGGTTTTCTATGCAGAACAAAATGCATCGTGCATTTTATATACATTTTGTATTTTCAGTTTACTCAGTTAACTCAGTTTATTCACTTTATTCAGTTTACTAGATGATAGCATGACTTTTGTGTAAGAACGTTTCTTATCTTAATCAATCTTATACAATTTTGTGGAACAAGAATAAACTGAATTATTTCTGTTAGCTTGCCTTCTTCCCATAGTCCACCGTGGTGGCATATCTTACCCATGAAAGAGACACACTCACAACTGTCAACATGGCATGAAAAATAATAATAAGACTAGACCACCATCTTCTATTGCTTCATGGTCCATTTCTGATGTTCATGTACTCATTGTGGGTGCTGGAAGAGGGCAGGCGTCAGCATGGGCGCTCTGACCAGTCTGCAGCTATGCAGCCCCATACGCAATGAGTTGCAAAGAATTGTGTGTTTCATTCATTTGTGTTATAGTATGTGTTCGGTGGGATCACAACAGATGGGCACTTTCTGTGCATATCAGTGAGTCTTGGGCCCCATGACCCTGTTGCTGGTTTCCTTCTTTGAACCAGTTTTGTCATGTACCACCCCTGCCAAAAGTTTTAATGCTGCGGCTGATCAGTGTAGACTACACAACTAATTAAAAAAAGCTGTTTGCTTGCCAGACAAGGACAAGGTTAAAGATGAGATTGTGCCTATTGTATGAAATATTAGTCATACTTTATTCTGAATGGATTACCAACAGGTATTTTCACTGTTAACAAACCATCTGGTGAAACTAAACAGATTATCAGCAGCACCAAGGTTAGTGTCTTGAGGCTAACATTAAAGCATGGGCGCCGTTAGGTCTATTTTGGGTGGTCCGAAGCCCCCCCAAAATGATCCCAAGCCACCCTAAATATATAAGCGCAGATATGCACTTTACAAATAGAAACAAGACTATGAATTGAAATTAAAAATAAGTCTAGCTATCATTATTTTAAAATGATGTAGTGGCTGTTGAAGCTGCTGTAGGTAGCATTAGGACCCAGGTGGAGCTACACGGCGCTGCTTTAGTAATATTTCTCTGGTAGCGCAGTTTGTACTCAGTTCAACAGAACAATACTATGAGTGTCCATAACTGTTCACTGCTTAACTTTACTTGTTTCCTTAAGTGAAAGGAAAGGTTTGGTGAAAAGTGTTCAGCCCTCTATACACGCTAATTCCTTCCTACAGCCCTGGGGGCTAAGCCCTCCTTGTCTTTCCGTCCTAGTGACGTCCCTGACTAAACTATTCAACCTTTTGTGATTTCTTGCTAATGAATGTGTGTAACGCTTGTAGCACAGTCTTTTGCCACTAGACAATAAGAGAAAGTTGGAATTTCTATGATATCGTAATTCCTCTCTATATCTCAAGGTGTTTCAAACCAAAAGTGTTTTTAAAGTGTTTGTGTGTGTTTACAATGTGGCATTTTACTGTTCATCCAAATATGACTGATTTTTTTTCCAGTTTTTGTATAAAAGTATGAATGAACTGTCTAGAATGTACCACCGCAGGACTGTATCATGTCATTGTTGTGTCATTTCCATCTATTGTACCGTTTATTTAAAAAAATATTTTTATGAAAAAAAGGGTTCTTTTAAATTGTTAGCACTGGGATTTTATAATCTTGTTCAATTTACAGGATTCTCATGGCACTTTTGTCAAAGATGGACGTGGAACTGAATCATTTCATTGAAGAAGACATAAATACTTACTATTACATCAACGGCCGTCTTCTAAAAACCTTCCAAGTGAACGAAAATCCTGATTTACTGAACTACACCTTAAACGAACAGGAGAAGGGGAAATCAGCCAGTCAGCTTTTTGACACGGCACTGTGGAAGGTCAGTAACAGAGAGCTGATATCAAACAGCTAATACCGGAAATGCTAAGATGCAACAATTTGCCAACAATTTTACACAGTTTTTTTTCTACCATGTGTAAAATGATCTTCATTGCTTCCACTAGATAAGAGATGATGTGAAGAAATATGGCTGCAAACAGACAATGGAGAAGTATGATTCATATTCTGTTAAGGTAATGATCTCTGTAAACCCTGTTTTGATCTGTTTTGATATTTTAAACCCATATTTTCAGCAATACTGGCTGAGAACAGAATTCTGTTTGGCTGTACAGGAGTATTTAGTGAAAGAAGGCAACCTGAGTCGAGAGGCCTTGCGTATGATTGGAGACATCCTTAATGAGAACAGCTTCTTTTACACTAGTCTTACAGAGGCACTCTACATCCAGTCCGATGTCAGTGACAACACAGAGTAAGTACACTAGAAGGTCAGATTCAATAGTTTGATCAGAAAGGACCTCAAATAGGTCAAAGTTAGGTTGCTGTCTATTGAGAAGGCTGTTGCTGCTGTTAATATATGACCATGTCTAAAAGGAATGGGTTTGTTTATCTCTTTTACTCTTTTATGTGAAATGTATCAGACGGAGCACAATAGACTCATCTGATTATACATGTATTATTAGATATATATGTAGATTTCTAATAGACTGGTATAAGCCAGATCATGTTCATCATGTTCACCCCTAGTTCACCAGAAAATGTCTTATTACTCTAATAGTACGATGTGTAAACTCCCATGAGCTCTTTTTTACGCAATCTCTTCACTTACTTTTCCTATTAACTTTTCCTATTAATTTTTTATATGGCAATCTCTTTCAGGTATTGTGAAATCTCAGATGGTATGGATCACTTACCAAGAAAATTTTATGAAGTACTCAACGGGACAATTCTGCTTAAATCAAAAGTGAAGCGTATTACGCAAACCAACAGCAATGTTACGGTCTCCTATCGAGACTTGCGCAACCCCTCCACTTTGACCAACCTCACGTTTGACTACGTTTTATTGACAGCTACCGCCAAAGCCTCACTCTTTATGGAGTTCCAGCCTCCTCTGTCACCCAGGAAGATGGAGGCTCTGCGCTCAGTGCACTACTCCAGCTCCACCAAGGTTGTGCTGAGCTTCAGTGAGAGATTCTGGGAGAAGGAAAGTATCAAGGGAGGGAGGAGCATCACAGATCTGCCTTCTCGGTTTATTTACTACCCCAGTCATACCTTCCCTGGGAAACAAGGGGGCGCCCTGCTGGCCTCATATACCTGGTCTGATGATTCCACACTGTTCCAGGGGGTCCCAGATAAAGAGCTGATTAACATGATGCTGGACGACTTGGTGAAGATCCATGGTGAGGGCATCCGTGGCCTCTGCACTGGTGGCGTTGTGAAGAAGTGGGCGCTAGATCCTTACAGCCATGGAGCTTTTGCCATCTACACGCCCTACCAGCAGACTGCCTACGCCAAGGATCTGTTCAAGAATGAGGGGAGGATTCATTTTGCAGGAGAGCACACAGCGATGCCTCATGGCTGGATTGAGACGGCCATGAAGTCTGCTCTTAGAGCTGCCCAGAACATAAACATGGCCCTGTAAGATAAAACAAATCAGACCAAGTGTGTATTTGTGTCACACTGGTCCATATTACAACTGTAGAGGACAAATCTTTTAAAGCAAATGTTAATTTTAATAAGTTTAATTAAAAAAAAAAATGCACTTTGTAATGGCAATTTAGCCACAAGAGTTAAGTTATCCAATATTAGAAAAAGTGGTTTGTAGGGCTTTTGGCATTAGTTCAAACTGCTACCTTTTAATAATTTTTCTTTTTGTTAATAGTTTCATTATAGGCACTTTTGTTTTTATTTAACGTACTTACAGATTTCTACAGTATCAAATAATTAGCTACACTGAGGCCAAAACTTGTCCATTCCTGTCTTCAGTTCCCAAAGCTAAAAGGTTCCCGTTGATGGACTCACAATTTCAAAGTTCTCCTTAAATTTCTACTACTTTTTATTCTTTCTAGTCATGTCTAAGTTAGTTATGAGTGTTACGAGTTATGAAATGTCCATCTTTGTCACGTCGGCGGGGGTTAACCCGCTGCCAGGATGTTTCCCAATGACGAAAGGCAGACAGGCAGGCATCCATTCTGTGCTTTCTTTATTCAAACTGAGCAAGACCAGGAACATAACAAGGATGTAAGGGTGATGGACTGACACAGAATGGCAAATAAACAGAACTTAAATACAGACAACCATCAGTGCTGAAACACAAAGCAGGTGAAAACCAAAACCACGTGACACATGAAATTCAAAATAAAAGTCCCAAAAACACAGACAAAACAGAACCAAAAAATAGGGCCCCCTAACGGCCACTGACCAAACCGTCACAGTTATGCACATAATACAGCATAATACAGAATGCTGTTTCTCACTGATGTCATAATGAGGATATTTACATCAGAGCAAAAATTAAATTAAAAAAAATATATTTTTTTATTCTAAAGAGAAGAGCAGTCACTTAGGTACTGATACTCAACTGCTTTTCACTTCTATGTAACATACCTTTTAGATCAACTTTTTTATGAAAATATATTTAAAGTAATTGTAATTTGCTTTACTAAAGAGTTTTAATAATTTGACACAAATTTTCCACCACTGAAACTGATTACAGTACTATGGCCAAAATTATAACATGGTGTTCGTTAGCAGTATACAGGAGATTCATTTGTTGCTGCTGGTGCTGTTTTTCACTTTCTAATACCAGGCTTTCCAAATGGTGAGCAGACACTAATCAAAGTGTCTCCATCTTATATTTTGATCGCATTGGCGTCTTTCCCTATGTCGACAAGGAAAGTGGAAAGCCCTCTAAAGCTGGACTCCCACAGCTGATTGACTTCCAGGAGCACTGGGAGCTGGCTGAAAAAACATAATGTTCTACTTTCCAGAGGTCTGGCCTGGACTTGCCATACTGGACTTTGAGGAGTGGAGGCCTCAGTGGAGCCTCGACTGGGGTAGCAAAGACGTCCACGGGGTGTGATCTATAGACACTATCGTGCAGGAGAACCTCTCTCTGTCACATGAAGAAGCAAAAGCCTTAGCAGTAAGGATGTTTGAGAAAGCAGCAAAGATGTACTTCCCTAAATCTTTGAACTTTGGAAAAAAATTGAGGCCATCTCGTCATTGGGGCTACTACTTACTGTTAAAACTATGATTACAACCATGATATGGAGTTTTACACTGGAGAATGTCCAGAAATCGAAAAGCAGAGGAACAATGAGCAGCTCTGGCTTTGGGATGAATCCACTGCCCTTTCCCCCTCCATCTACTTGGAATGTGTGCTAAAGGAATCCCACAAGGCCAAGTTCTACGTCTGCCACAGGATACAGGAGGCCCTGAGAGTTTCCAGGCTCTACAACAAGACCCTCGCTGTTTCTGTCTATGCATACATTCGTTCCTTCTTCAAAGACAGAGTCAACTACCTGTCTGAGGTCAGTGCTCTGTGTTTAGGTTAACAAATGAGATATATTGCGTAAACTACTGGTGTATGGGTCTGAAGAGAAACATGCACATATAGATACATGGTAAATATGGATACATATATGGAATTCCAGAACTGTGCTCTGCTGCTCTTACTGAAGCGTCCACTGCCACAGAGCCACACCCCTCAGCTGAGACAGCCAATAAGAGTGCTAGATATTAATAAACAATAAATGACAGGATGAATCTTATCATCCAAAGAATAAATGAAGGGGTTTTGTTTTATACTTCTAACAGTTATTTTCAAAAGACCACAAGGAGCTAAATTAATTAGTAAAATTAGTAAAGTGTGTCTCACATTAAAGCTATATATAAATGGACCTTCCCCTGCTAATCTGACCGAATTACACCACACTTACACTCTCGCTCACTCATTGTGTTCATCTGGAACTGGCCTTTCCAGAAGGTAATATCTGGTTAAAACTGTAGGAGAGGCTGCTGCTTTGGGAGTTGCTGGAGTCATCTCCTGGAGTAATCTCATTTTCACAAAATCAAAGGTATTTAAGCATGGTACACAATTAATGACTCTGTTTTTGAATATTACTCATAGTGGAATTCAACTGTTCGACTTTTCGAAAGCCATCTTCAGTCCATGTGTTTCTCAGTTACATATCCACAGTGCATTCACATATACAGATACCCAGTGTGTACATACACATACTTATACAGCTTTATATATACATATTCATTTGCACAAACACAAATGTCTATATATATATATGTTTGTATTATTTGTGTTGTGTACTTTTCATATTATACTGTTGCATGGATTTTATTTTATTGTGTTGCTGCTCTTACCATTGTATTGTCTCCTTTCTGTCGTAACAATGTAAATTTCCTACCTGTGAGACTAATAAAGCTTTATCTTAGCGTATTTCATGCATTACCTCTCTAAATCTAAACAGAAACGTTAAACCTCAAATGTAGTGTTGTATCTGTGATGCAGGCTTCCTGTGCAGCTGCAAAACGCCACCTGGAGGACGTCATGAACCCTTACATCCTGAATGTCACCCACTGTCACTCAGCTCTGCAGTGAGGCCTTGTGCCAGGGGACCGTGGAGACTATCTTCACCTGTCTCTACAAAGATATCACATTTACATGGACAACACAGAAGGGCTTTATGTAAAGGAACAACTTTCCCAGGAGAATGTTGAGTGGTTTGAGGAGAGGTTTGACTGCGCGTGCTACACGGAGAGATTTTCTGGATTTGTGTCTAACAGGTCGTCCTTGTGCCTCATATATATATGATTTTTTTTATTAAAGCTTTCTTTTTAGACTGACTCTAACTTTCATGTGTTTTTATAATGAACAATGTGATTAAATTACTTGATTAAAATATTAATCAAATACATGAATATCCAGTAAAAATTCCTCAATTTTGTACCATACAGGTGAAGTGAAGGAAAGCAGTTTTAATGATTTGTAAATTAAATGTTGTGTCTGAGCAGGGAAATCACTAAACCATGCTAAACAGAGCTGGGCACGCCTGCTGTACTGCATGCTTTAGCTTCCTTGCTTAAGCTAAGAAAACAAAAAACATGCAGATGAAAAAGAAAAAAGTAAGCAGACAATCTTTAAATTACTTACAATGAAAATTTAAGGACTGTTTGTGAAATGGGTTTCAATACTTTCACAGTCAAAAGAACACTGATGTAGATACCACTTCATCTTAAGCATAATTTTAATCCAAAAGTTACAGTGCACAGCACAAATCTAAAAAAAGTGTTTTAAAAGCCATTACTGTACTTGGTTTTTCTAACTGCAGCTACACAATACAATGTTTATATCACTTTTTTTTTAGTGAGCAAATGAATACTAATAGTCAAACACTGCTTACCATGCATTCTTAAACATATAGATATGAATTAGCGGCATCAGATGCACTAGTGGCATGTGAGGGGCTGCAGGGGCAACCTGTTACATGCAGGTTGAAAATAAAGTGATGGGAGGAGGTGGCTGGGTGGACACTGAGCATCCAGTACTGTGATTCTGGCCTTTTTTTTATTGCTGTTATTCTGGGCTGTGATGTGTGTATAACGAGGAAAATGTAGAACATCATGGGTATATACTTCCTTTGACTGTAGATGGCAGCAAAGTACCCTGCTGACTTACTGCATTATTTCCACCCATTTATCATAGCCATGATATTCTTTGGTCTTTGCTCCAATACCGTATGCTCCTGCTTTGTTTGATGAAAACCTGCGGCCACTAAAGCCTTTTACAGATAGCCATGTTCTAAAGAATTTTGAGCCATTCAACATCCAATTGGCTGTTTGCTCTTGATAAAAGTTTTAGAATTTAGTGTTGTACGTCAACACTCCACTCCACAATGTTATAAAACACAGAGCTGTGTAGATACTTTTGAATGTAATAGATAATGTGGCTGGGATCACGATCATGGTGAAGATTCCAAGAAGGTCATGTTGAAAGGTCAGATTAGGTCAGATAAGCTGGCTTTGGAAAGATTAAGCTAAACCAATGAGGAAAAAAATGACAAGAAAGCCCAAAACCGCATCCGTTGTTTTTTTCTGTAATGAAATGCAACTTTGACATTTATGTCGTCCCATGACTTTACAGGGCACTCAGCTGGGTGTTGACTTACAGTTAAACAGGCTGAAAAATGCGACATTTGCGTGAATCTGAACAAAAGGCAGTCTAGTGACTGTCTGTGACAGGCATAGTGCTCTGAAGGGGCTGGCCTACAGCAGTGTGACATAAAGCCCTCTGGACACACAAAAGACGGCTTTTACTAATGAAAAGCCACACATGCACTATTACAGTGAGTCCATAAAATGCATAAATGAACAAGTGCAAGAGATTTCTGTCGAAACCTATTGGACCTAAAGAACCATTAGAAGACTGATGGTAGATAGTTAAATGTGTGAATACACAAGAAAAGATTTCAGTTTTAACCTTTGCAGAGGTTCCATGATATACTGTTACTAATAAACTGTTTTATCCCATATATATACATACATACATACATACACACACACACACACACACACACACACACCCCTTGTGAATCTTGTAAGTTTGTACAATGACAAAGAAATGAAAAGTCACAGAACAGTATCATTTTAATGGTAGGTTTATTTTAACAGTGACACATCAAAAGGAAACTTGAAAACTCACTTTAAATAAAAGATAG
>JBBPDB010000002.1:1755226-1768779 GCA_037974465.1 Brachypetersius altus | reverse complement strand
GAAACATAACAGCAAAGAATGTCAAAATAAGAGTATTCTAAACACAGGACAGAAACAAACAGAACAGGGGATAAAAATTGAAAAACAGTGGCCACTAGCGGCCACCAGCCGTGACACCCCCCTTGTCTTTACATCCTAGTGACGTCCCTGGGTTAAAGTGAGGGGTTACTTTTAACTTTAGTTTTGAATGCAATGAATTCTATTACAGAAAGTGTTGCCTAAATCATGTGAGTAGCATAACATGAGGTGAAATTCTTGTTTCTGAAAAAACACGTTGTTTGCTTGCTAGTTTCATCAGCGTTGTAGTCTGTGGATGTGGCACTAACAGGTGTCATTTAACAAAAGACCTTTTTGAAGGAAGATGAAAAATACTTCCATCCCACTCAAGTCCCTGTCTGGACTTTGATGCATCCTTCCCTTTGTCTTATTTTTTGATCTTTTGTGTTCGTATTCTGGGGGGCATATGTATGGGGGGTGGGGGTTTGGGTTATGGACAGCTTTGATTCTGCTTTGTTTGCAATTGTTTGGAAACACACTCAGGACAAATGGTGCATCCCGCCAGCAGCAGTGGGGCTGTAGATGATGCTTACTAGCATATGTTTCTGTGCACCTGTCCAAACGGATATTCCTTGAAGCGTGGCCTTCTTGAACCAGAGATTGCAGTCGTAATGAGATTTCTGGCAGCCTGACATCAAAGAGGCACCGTAGGTCTCTCATGCTTTAATTTAAAATTCTTAATCCACTGTGGTAATTACACTGGATCTGTGTTGTGCCCTTTGTTCCTCTTAGGCACTGCTAATCTGTTACCTTTGTGCTGCAAACATGATACATACATTATAATAATGCACCATTTGATGGTACATACGCAACAGGTAATTATGGCAAAAGAAAAGGCTGAAGAAAGGCGAGACTAATGAAGAGCTAATAAAAATAAAAGAAAGCCACTATAAGGAAAAGAAAATTAGCACATGATCAAAGAATGCCATGTTTTGTCATGAGACTTTTTATAGCATCGCTTTGAAAACAGGCTCAATTTCAACCATCCACACCTGTATTGCTAATGGCAAGGGATTCTCTTCTGCACTTATACATTTGAAAGGGCAAAAGTGCCTCTCTTGGGATTGCTTTTCCCAGTTCTGTTCCTAGACAATCTTTAGCATGTTCTCTGCTCCAACAGACCTAATTCATGTAATCAGATCATTAACACTAAGAACTCAGAGTGTATTAGGTAAAATCTGATATAAATGGTGTAAAATAGCATAAAACCAGTGTTTGTTCTCCTGCACATTTGACATTCAGCTCTTTTGCTCAGAGCACCATCCGTTGGTTGTTTTCCGGATCCCTGACAGTTTTCGTGGGTTTCTAAGACCTACAATAAAAGAATTTTTAAAATCCCTAGTAGCAGTTATTATATAATGTTATTTTTAATTATCATAACTATGTGATAAAAGGATACCAAATAAAGCTCAGCATGACATCCGACTCCTTGAGCACCAAAACAAACACATATGACGCTGAGTTGTTGTGTGCTGACAATTTACCATTTGTTGTGCTGCCGTTCATGTTCTAAGGGTTCACAAGCCTTTTCTGAATGTGTTAAGAACTAATTGAGTTATGTTTTATCAGAGGAGGGGCTGTGTTTTGACAGACACTCCAGATTTAAAGATCTTTTTTTAGATGTTTATGTCAGTGTTATGGGCCAGACGCCAGACGCCAGACTCAATAACAATAACAATCATGTCTCTTAGCAGAATGTATTAATGAATTCATTAAGATGAACAGGACCACTTTTAAATTCTATTAATTACACAAGGCCGTTCACCTGACAATTATTACTAAAAACGAGACACACCGGATCCTGGATTAAAATCCCTCCACAGTTATTACTTTCAGACTGAAACTACGTACACACACACTCTGCAAACTTCTACTGGATTCAAATGACTCTGTTTTCTTCATTTTAGACTGCAAACTACACATGCTGTCTGTTCATTAAGATGACAGATCAAGCTGTCAATAATTGCTTGAATTATAACACCTCCCCATGTAAAACAAATCCAACTTGAATAGCGTTTTAGTTGCATATGCAGTGTGCAGAATCTATTTGGCCTGTGTGACACTTTTCAGTACCTTCTTCCTGACAGAGCTGCTTACTGCCACCACCACGTATACCCAAGACCTGCTGATGTAGGCTAAAGAGTGCCTGTCCACTCGCAAAAGTGCAATGCTGAAGCAATGAGAATGCAATTTCTGCTCTCTTGGAGGACATCATAGCTCAGAATGCTAAAAGGAGGGGGGCTAGGCTGAGCCATAAAAATATGTTTCACTTACAGTGAAAGGAATACATCTGGCCAAACTGTAAATCACAGAGATGGCTCAATGTTTCATGTGCCAACTTAAAAAAAATGATAATGGCTATAGATAAAAGGCAATTTTGTTTCAATACAGATTACAAATAAATGCGGACCACCTAGTAAGTACACTTTGTTTCTCCAGCCATGTAAAGGGACACTTTGCTGGCGGAGGTATTTTATGCCATAACCTTAAATAACCTTGTGAAGGAGGGAGAAGTAAAACAACACGCAAAAGGAGGGATGGCGCCATGACACGGGAAGAGCTATGGACGTAGATCATACCAATAAATAGTGTTGGAAAAGGACAGGGACCAGACAGATGCATTAGTTTAATTCACTTTCATAATGACTCAGCCTCTAGGAATGCCAGGATCCAGCCCATCTGTAGGCCTGAATCCCTGAAAACAGAGTCAGGTGCGAGTTTGGTAGCCATCTGCATTCCCTCTGACCCTGAAATATAAAGACAGTGGCAGTAACTAACATGCTTCATTTGAGTATCGCTCCAATGGGATGTGAAACCAAATGTTAGTCTATGACGACATTCTGTCATACATGAACACACCACAGTGCACAGTGTGTGCAGCATGAAATTCTTCCTCTGCATTTAACCCATTCACTAAGTGAAGCAGCGGGCAGCCAGGAATACAGCACCCGGGGAGCAGAGTGTGGGGACGGTACCTTGCTCAAGGGTACCTCAGTGGTGTCACTAGCAGTCTTGGGATTCGAACCCCTAATCCCTAGGCCAACAGCTGCCCCAAAGGTCTTACACTGGCGTTTTCTCTCCTTTACACTCCCCATTTGCTGCTCCTTCACTCTGTGCACTGCTGCATGGCCACTCTCTGGACCCCTTCTCTCTGGGTGGAGACTATCCTGAAAGTTCTCCTGGGTTCAAAGACCTAAGATAACATACATTTTGGCTTTTTTGTTCTTGATGGGCATTTGCATGTGATGCCATTTTTTTTTTAAACATTAGCAGTTATTATTACTTATTTTTTAATCACAATAACTTTGGTTCAGCGTGACACAGGAAGACCAAATAAAGCATCAATAAATTACAATAAATAAATAAATAACAATTAACAAAAATAACAATAAATGAATAAATAACAATAAATAAAACATCATGGATCCATGAGTCTAAGAGTTCATTCATATTTGTTTCTATTCAGCCATATGGATGTACGCTCATTGATCACCTGTCTTACCCTGGAGTGAGAGAGTTCTCAAGTGAATCTCATGAGGCTAAATGGATGAACTTTCGCCTACTGTATGATGAGAAGTATCGGTTTTCCCGTGGAGCCGCTGGCATCACTTGCCCTTTGGTCTGATAGCTGATTGATGAGGACAACTTGAGATGAAAGTAAATATGCATCAGACTAGCACTTCATCCATAAATCTCCTTGACAATGGGCGTAATATTTACTTCCCTGGTTTGGAAATCCTGTCTGGCAGTGTAGAAAGCCCATCCATTACCTTACTGGCGGTAACGACTACCTGCAGGTACCATCTTGGAGCTGTGACCGTACCCTCCAATTTGTACCTCATTAGCAGTGTTTCTTTTGAAAATCGCCGACATCCTTTTTTGTCCCTTTTTTGCTCGTGTAGACTCTCCTATGAATGAGCCCTAGTCTCCTCTGTGCCCTGACATTCTACATGACTCAAGTTTGCGCTCCGTCTCCATGTCATAGCTTTTTGTGTTGCAGCCCCTAATTCTACTTGGCAGTATAACACAATGCTGGGATGTGGGAAGATTTATGGGAGTGAGAGAAGCACAGTGACAGGCTTTGGCTGAGCTTTCTCCTGGGACAGGACTGGTGCCGCTAGACGAGCCGGGTGTTCCTAAGAGATCCCTTACAGACCATTTAAAGGACATCAGTGAGCAAATGGAGAAGACTCCAGAGAATAGTGGATATTTAAAAAACAGAGAACAATAGTATGGTTAGCCTAAATTAAACTGTCAATAGAAACTCCTGTTTAGTTCTGGACATGGCTTAATCTGCTTCCAGTTGAATTAAAAAATATATTTTTGTGTTTGATCTTTTGGAGGAAATTATTCTAATAACCTCACCAATATTCCACTGTATTCCAATATATTTGCGTGGGTTTTTCAACCAAGCACAGACATTCATTTGCATGTGAACATTTTCCAATCACTCTTTATCCCTTATTGAATATATATTGTGAGAAAGCCCCATGTTTTTTCATTCCTGACCAGAGCCACCAAGATCCTTTAACCAATTCAGAGAATGGATAGGTGGTTTACATCAAAATGTAACTGTTTTTGCATCTTCCTTTCCGAATACTTACGGCATGAACTGGGAAGTGTCTATGCTGCATCAGAAATGTGAGGAAAATTTGATTAGACATTGGCTCTTTTATGTGATTTTGGAAGAAACCTTATTTAAGGAGGCATTCTGCAAACCTCTGGATTCATTTGAGCACCAACATTTGCACCTACCATGTTTAGCTACATTGCATGGAAGATGCCGGTATGACAATTTGGCATCTACAAAATAGGTGTACTGCACAAAATAAGTTTGTATAAGTAATGAATTGGTTAAAAAAAGTCAAATACGCAATTGCATTTGACCTGCCTGCCTTGAGAAATATTTGCTTAAGGCCCAGAACATGATCTTGCCTAAGTACATCTGATTGAGGTTGCAAACTCATCATCAACTTGGGCAATCATCTGTATTTCTACATCTGCAGACAAATTGAATGGGACACATGGATCCACACGCTGTATTAAGGGCGGGCTGCTAGGCGATTTGAGTGTGTGTGTTATGTGCTGTAATTGATCATCCCTAACAGCTGCAGGCCGAAGGTCGAGCAGAGTTGATAAGACCATATCATCTGGAGCCTGCAGTCGGTGTTTGACGGCATGATAGGCCCAATTAAAGCTGACAGGTGCTGGGACACCTTTGCTCCTTTCCCTCTGTTTCTGTTGCTCTCCTCCTCTTCTCTGCTTCTCCTGAGAAAGACCACACTGAACTTCATCTTATCATCTTTGTAGATGACTCATGCTTGCTCCTTCAGAAAGAGGATGGAGTGAAAGCTGCTTTGATCCTCCCAGCTATCCTTTAGGCTGGGGGCCCAACAGGGTTACGGTGATTTCTGCCTTGGGCTACGCAAATGGAATGCGCATCAACGCGACAAAAGCTGTATGATGAGGAGGGACAGTTCCCCGGAGCCTGTTTGTGTGTAAATCGCCACATTTTTGTCTCCTGCTTTCTTTTAAACTCAAACCCATGCACAGGCACGCCAGCACACAAACTCAGAGACACAGTTATTTCTCACCACCCCTCAGGGCCTAACGTAACACATGGCTCGTCTGAAGACTGCTTTGCCTACGGCTCGCTTTATTTTCAGCAGACATCATGTGGCAACCTGGCAGCCCGGCAGAGATAAACCTCCCACCACTCAAAGCTCATATTCTTTTCCATTCACACCCACTTCCTGACAGGCACGTCTAAAGACGCGGTGACAAAATACAGGGAGCGTGAACTCTGAGGCAGACCTACAGATGAAGGGTTGCCGGCATTGAGGAAATAGCTTTTGTAAAATGCCCCCCTCAATGCACACACCCAACAGGCTCAGGAGATTTTCACTCTCTGTCAGTGAGACGCTGCTGTGCATGGCTGTGACAAAATGCAACCCTGCGGGCGATGGAGAATATGAATCTCCGTTTTGCAGGAGCAGTGTTTTTAATTAATGATCTCCAAAGGTTGTCATGTGTCTGTGGGGTTAAATGACTAGAAATCAGAGACGTTTAAAGGGACTGATGAGGAAATATGTTCGTCTGGACCATTATACCCCCTTTCACACACTGGAATTAAGCAGGAAATGGGAAAGTGTGAGCACAAACCGTAGTCAAATTCCGTGACTTACCCCCGCAAGACCCAGAACAACACCTCGGGAACTACTGAGGGTACTGAAGTTTCTACAGTCCTGGAAAATACTGTGACTTCAGATTAAAAGTTGAACTTTGCAAGTGGAGAGGACACTTATAATTAAAAAAAATATATATATAAAATAAATTGTAAAAATACAGTTAAAAATGCTGTGCAAAAACTCTGCTATATGGCCAGGCAAGCAGAAAGTTTCAGCTTTAACACATTTTCAGTTTTTATGAGAGAAAAAAATATACACCCATTTTCAGCAAAAGTATTCAGTTTCAGTGTGAAACTGGCTTTTGGAACACAAAGAAAGTCCCGATTCAACATGCTGAACAGTTTTTCTTTTGGCAAAGGGGTAAAAGTTAAGTGTTTGTTAGAGTTGCTGCAAATTGTTTAGACAGACTAACAGACATGTTAAGTAAGACAGATATCGGAACATCCTACTATGCCCGGCCCTGTTTTCTGTTTCCCTTCCTTGTTTACCTTCCCTTGTGGCCACATGCTTCTGTTCTTGTTTTGGTTTCCCTTGTTCCATCATTATTTTGTGACCCTCGCTTGGTCTCAGTTTATTTTCCCTCCCATTGTAATGTTGTCCAACCAACCATATATATTTATACACACACACACACACACACACACACACACACACACACACACGCCTTTGTTCATTGTTGACTTCCTTGTTCTTGTCCATCTTATATCACCTGTATCTGGATTTCTAGTAACTCTGGTTATTTTGATTGTTTTGGATTCCATTTTGGATTTTGTTTTGCCTTTTTAATAAGGTCATTCTAGCCTTGCCTTCACTGCCTCCCAGTTTATTCAGTCAGTCACCATGCGCCTAAATAAACACAACCTGCCCACTGCAAACTTTTCAGTCATCATTACAGATATTCATTCATTATCCAGGCTTAACCAGGGTTGCTGGGGTGCTGCTGCCTATCTCAGTGGTCAGAGACCCCAGACTGTACTCCAGCTATACACCCAGTTAAAGATATGAATGTAGGTAATCCAGTATTTTTTTTTCCAAATGAGGTAAACATTCATGGTTCTTATGTAGTTTGTTTGGTTCTTATTGTAGTTTGTTTGGCTCTTATCTTCACTGATGATGCATGGTCTGACTAGTACCTTGATGTCTGAGATTGTGAGCGTAATTATAACAATGATGAAAATAACACATTTTCTGACAGCAATTTCTATTCATTGTTTCTGAGTGGTAGACACTCTCTTTGAACTACCATGTTCACAGTCCATCTCTGTCCATTTCTTGCTTATCATGACCTTGGCACTACCCTGTCAGCAAGCTCCCCATCCCAATTATCACCCCTCCAGCAGGACAGAAGACCTGCTCTGATTCTGCAATTAGTATCACCTTTGCTGGCTCCTCACATCAATGCCCCAACACCTCCAGAGACTGCCCTCTCCCACTTCTCCTCACACAGAGAGAGCTGAAGGTGAGACAGTCGCACAATGGTTCACAATCTGGGAAATAAAAGAGAAATTCAAAATAGAATAGAGTGCTTCATCACTTTAAAAGAGATGGATGTGTTACATCTGCCTACACTTTTAAAAATAAAGTTGCCAAAAGGAGTTACTTAGAGTGATACAATTGACAAAGTACATTTGGTTCCCTCTAGAAGTTTTCAGTAGATGGTCCCATGGAAATGTTTTTGTAAGTAAGTCCCCCTTTAATCTACAGATCCTTTACAAACTACCTGGTTAAAATAAGCTGATTATTGACAACATTAGTGTAAGGGTTAGGATTAGGATTACATTTTGTCGTGAAGTAAAGTTTAGGGTTTGGGGTAAGAGTCTACATAATTGTTGTTTGTTTCATTTTTGATCTGCGTTTATTATACACACATTAATATGTCTATTTATTTTTAATATATATTTAGTTGGATAGTAAAAAAAGGAAAGGGGAGTATCTGGAATATCTTTGTGGAAGCCATTTAGGAATCTTTATTTTCAGTGTCACGTGACACCAATTCTGTTTTTGCTTCTTAGAAAACATTTAAGATCAACATAAGAACTGGACACCCCTACTGCTCCCCTATTTAGTCATCTCCAAATCCAACCACTAGCTAGGACCCCTTTCTGATCATGGGATATGAACACTGGGACAGTGAGGGCAAGCACTGCTTACACTAGTCGCATAAAGTCAGCCACTGCTAATTCAGTGTCACTGTGCAGCAGTGTGCAACGTGTGCAACGTGTAAGCAGTGAGTATGCTGTCAATTCTGTTACATCCACTAACTTGAACATGAACCGTGCTGCACCTAAACCGTACCATGATGGCATGGAAGTTGTCAACAACGTGATTCTCTCCTCACAGTTTATGGCCGGTCGTCGTCCCAATACCGTGTCCGTGGAGCTCGCAAACTCCTGATAACTGAAACAATACTTGAAGAATTCCGCCACTTGGGAGCCCATTTTTCATAACTCGTTTAGTTAGTGCTGTTTATTGGCTGTTCTGTGTATTTGTCGTATATTGTACTAAGCAATGGGCTCCTGTTATGTTTTAAACCATGTGCATGTAGAGTGAAATTTTATACAAGTTATATTGAGGAATAACAATAAAGACTGGTTTAAGATGCCAAGATTTTTTGCAGTGCAGCTGTAGTGCTGGAGCACCACTGTTCTGCACACTTAAGTGTTTTTACTGCTCTGACACACCCCCTTAGACCCATAAAGCCTGGTTAATTAACTGATTACTTGAAGCAGGTGTGTTAGAGCAAGGAAAAGACTAAAGCAACAAAAGTTTGGCTAAGAACCATGGTTGGTTCCTGTTGCATTAAAGCATTTTGCTTGAATACTCCCACATCAGTTTATACTAAAACATTTTGGAGCATTTCTTTGTGTTTTACAAGAGAAACTATGAAATAATGTTTATTTACTTGACCTCACACTCACACAGAGGGTTTTTCTGTTGCTGTGCCACCTCAGAGCTTTTGCAATCTTGTTGCAATGAGCCCAGTTTCCACAAGGTTGTTGTTACAAACACAATGATCAGGGAGCAATTTGATGCTTTTCAATTTCGTTGAGCTCCAGCCCTGTGCAATACCAAAACGAATGACATTTTAAGCAGTGAGGAGGAGGAGGGTGAGCCTCGTCTGTGGCATGTAAACAAACGCTGACACCTTTCATTCTGCCTAATGGTAGGGAGAACGGCTAAGCAGAGAGGAAAGAAACTGGTTTGCTATTAAATATCTCTGCAGAGTGTGGCATGCCATTCATCATGCTCCGTTGACCTCAGCAACCCCAGCTGAGTCCTGTTTTCAGCTCCCTGCTCCCCATTGATCATAATTAGCTGCAGCACCTAGCGACTGAAAACGATGATAATGATGATAGTGGTCAGTCCTGTTTGTAAAGAGTGGTTGACCCATGCTCACTGAGCTCACAATAGCTCATGATTTGCATCAAAATCTGTTGTGCAGTCTTTTAAAAACTAAAGATGTAGGAGTGTTAGCTATGCAGGCCTTTATGAGTCTGAAAGGGTGCTTTAATTTATGAAGAGAAATTACTAAACAAATCACAAATATGATACAGGATCAATAATTAGCAACCAAATAAAAAACATGATAAATGATATAGATTTTTCATTATAATTCCCTAACATGATGAATGAAAATACCATATAAATCCAGAATGATTCACATAGTATACATGCAGATACACCTAACATAAAGCTGAAATTCTGTACTTTAACCACATGGGCATAGTTTTACTACGCATTTAATGTTCATTTGCTCATGAATTTAGATGATGATGCCTCTACTCACCACTTTCCATTGTTATTGAATGCAGTGTGACAATATTCAGGGCAGACTTCATATCCTCTGAATTAGCAAGTTAAAGACTTTAATGCCTTGAATATCTAATATTTAATGGAGCATACGATATTTATAACAAATATTCACTCACCTCTATTTTTTTTTTAAATCATGGTAGTGTTACGTAGTTAAATAGAAATTGTGTTGTGCAAATAAGGAAGCAAAACTAATTGTAAAATGTTTTGTATTTATCTATTGTAAGAAGAAGTACAATTACTACATTCATTTGGTAGAATTAAAAATAGAATAGAATAAAATTGAAATTAGGGCATTGTTATGGTTGATGACATGATCATAATGGCTTTTCTTACAACTAGTATCCACGGACTGAACAAAAAAAAAAAAAAAACTTATCTTACATTTGAAGTAACTGGCAGTATAGAATGCATACCAAGCAGCATTTGACATGAGAGCTTGTATAGCAACTTAAGGCAAAGAGGTTTGAGTGAAATAGTGAGGCTGAAATCAAGAATCGAAGCTCATTGACTCTTACCTATGGATAATGGCTTAGTGCCAGGATAACTTCCAAATGCAATAAAACCCAGAGAACACCACAAAATCTTATCAATATTTCTGTAGCTTCTTCATGTTAGCCCTAAGTTTCATAAAGCTGGGACTTATGACAGGGCTACCATTTTTAAACCATTTGTAAGCAATGCTAGTGAAAAAAGCCTTAAAACATGGTGAGTGGAAACACAAACATGAACCTTTGCTCAATCTAGTGGTCTGTAACAGTGGCCCCCAACCCACGGGCCGCGGACCAGTACCGGGGCGTGGGTCATGTGGTACCGGTCCGCGGGCTGCACAGAAAAAAAACGTGGATGTTGCCCGTGTTCTGTTGTTGTCGGCTCGTTGTTAATAAAGCTGCGAGTACACATTGGATTAACGTTTATTATTATATTTTAAAGATACCCCATTATTATAATTTTAAAATATCCCCCTTTTTATGCGCATCATTTATTTGTATAAATACGTATATTTATCTGCCACTCCTTAGAGACCGAGCCATGGAAATAGTTTCTGATATTAAACCGGTCCGTGATGAAATAAAGGTTGGGGACCACTGCTCTATAATGTTACAAGAAGCCATCTCAGGGCCATTGTGTCTGATTGTTGATTTGCGTTGTTGCGAAACAGCTAAGAATCATGCTGGTTCACCATTATGTGAAATATTCCAAGATTAAAATGTACCCACTTGTTGACACACATATAATCAAATTCAAGACAGCTTTTATAAACACCAGTATTGTCTTCCCAAGTCACCAACCTCAAACATCATTGCGCCTTCATTTGTAGTTATGGCCAATAATGTGAAAAGAGTTATCCTACAAAGAATTGGGATATTTCATTGTCGAGGAATGATGCCCTATCCCAGTACACACATTTGAGGATTTGTACGGGTATAATCCTGGAGCACTTTTGAAAGTGATTGTCACGGTCACAAGGGCTAGTCCCCCGCGACCGAGAGCTGTCTTGGGAAGCGCAGGCAGGAAATGAGGGGTTCATGCTAAAGTGCGTTTATTTACAAAAACCAAAGGAAAATAGCCACACGGGCCAAAACAGGAACAAGGAAAAAACAGGGCAGCAACACGGCAAACATAAAGCTCTATAAAGACGTGCGATGGACAGATCCCTCAGGCAAACACAAACAGGGCTTAAATAGTGACATAAATCAGGGGCAAACGCAAACAGGTGACAGAAGCACCAAACAGATGTAAACAAGACACGTGACAAACGAACTAAACAGAACAGGCTATCAAAATAAAAGTACCCAAAACACAGAACAGAAACATGACCAAAAGACAACAGAAAAGCAGTGGACCTCACGGCCACTGACCGTACCGTTACACTAGCTTTATTAATACAGTTTGTTTTAACAACCAAAGTTGACCAAAGTGCTTCACAACATTAAGAAAAAACAAGAACTAAACATAGACTTTAAAAATAGCACATAAAAGGATAAACAACTTGAAATTGAAAACCTGGTTTTAAAAAAATAAAAGAAATAATGTCTTTAAGTGTCAAATGCCATCCGAAATAGGAAGGTCTTAAGTTATTCATTCAAACAAAGGCAGATCAGTGAAGCCACGAAGCTCTATTGCTTTCCATCTCTTCCATGGATGCTAATATGGCAATAATGAGCGTCTAGTAGTGTTTTACCATCCAACTGGTCTCATTGTGAGAGGAGAGTGTAGATTACAGCAGTGTTTTTCTATTTTTCCTCATTAAATAAGATTTTTTTTTCCCATATAACAGATGTGCCATTAATTACAACAATTTCACTTCGTTATATTTCACAAAGCCAGAAGGTTCAGCTGTTAAATGCAATTGTTTTGGGTCTTATCTGTGATTTGTTTTTTTTTTTTTTAGTTTATTTATATGTATCCTGTGTCCCATTGTACTCTGTAACTTTTAGCGCAACATCATAATTTCTTGAATATAACTAAGATGACAATAAATTTCGCTTTGACTTCGAGAAATGGCCTATTTAAACTCCTCCGCATTTCAGTGTAATTCAGGATAGGACTGTCTCAAGCTTTCATTTCTTTTATGCCCATCAGAGGTGAACTTGCTTTGGAACAGTCTTGTGGCACGACCCAGTTGTGCTAGGGCTTCAGAGAACAGAAACAAGAGAACGGGTCTCTCAGGCCCAGAGGCAGCAAAGCATCCCCTCACCGTCACACTACCACCATCATGTTTTGATGTATATTTTGCAATAGTGTGTTCGCTTTGACCCATCTTTCTTATTCCCAAAGGCTTGAAGGCCAACAAGGAGTTCTCTCTCTAGTCTTTAATCTCTCTCTAGTGCTGAAATCATGAATGCTGCCCTTATCTGATGTTTGTGGCCTGTACTCACATGTTCTTATGGGTTCTCTAGTGAAGTCCGGGATGAACCGTCATTGTGCTCTTGGAGGATTTTCACCAGGCTGGCCACTTCTTCCAGTTTCTCTCTATTCAGGGATAATGACTCTCACTGTGGTTTGGTGGAGTCTCAGAGCCACAACTTGCTTTGTAACCTTTTCAAGCAGACTTTCTTTTGATCCTGGAGTAGTGGGCTGCTTGTCGGAACCTTTTAACCTACTTCACATTGCTGGAAAGGTTCTTTTTAAGTGATGTTAGGATTCAGTAGGACCAGCAGTAATCAAGCCTGGGTGTGTTTAGCCTGACTGATTGCAGTTAATAACTAAAACTGGTTGGTTGGGGAGCAAATACTCTTGTGCACAGCATGCAAACTGGTGAAAGAAGGCGAACAATATTACTGACCGGAGAGCAGCAGAGAAGTGTAAAATGCTTCATACTGAGTACACAGATCTCTTCATTGTTCTAACTTGTACTACTACTACCACTACTACTGCTACTTCTAATAACAATAATAATAATTATTATTATTACACAGGTCAAAATCCTCAGAGATCAGTTTCTGTGGGTTCTGTAGTGTTTTTCATGCTGATCTCAGATCTGTGTGTAGT
>JBBPDB010000002.1:1743038-1755126 GCA_037974465.1 Brachypetersius altus | reverse complement strand
CCTGGTTCTTCACTGGTTCAGGACTTCAGTTAGATGCTCTTTGTTCTGCTTGAATGATTCATATGTAGGTCACTGTGCGTCTTAACCAACAGAAACATTCCTCTGAAACTAGTCAGGTTCAGGGACTGGACTGGAAATGAGAGGCTCTAGAAGTAAAAATGCAAGAAAGTCTGGATCTTTGGAAGCAAACTGTGATGAAATGAGAATGTGGGATCAAGACCTTTGCCCAGTACTGTATGTATGTGCCATAACTTTTGCACAGAACAATTTTTTTTTGTTTTATTTGTATCCAGTATGTTCAATTCAGCAAAGAAATTGTGATTGTGCATTGAAATGTATTTATTGTGAGGGATGTGCACTTAGTAACATTTAGCAAATCAACAAAATGTGTCTGAAAACAGATGTTGTATATTGAAAATTGTGTATATTGAAACTATATAGTAACCACAGGATAAATCTGCTTAAATCAACAAGTAGCAAACTGACAAAAGCAGCAGCAAAATAGGGCTCATGTTTCCCTTGAGAACCCCCACATGTTACTAGTCGTTCACTTAACTATTCAACTATAGTATTTATACCTAGCGTTTTTGCTTCTATTTCAGATTGAATGATTCAATTTAATTTTATATTTTATATATTTCTTGTCTCTGTGTGCCTGTGCAATCGTAACATAAGCAATTAAAATAATGTTTTCTGATTCTGATATTATATTTTTATCTTTACATTTTTAAGATATTATTATTAATGTGGGAAATGCCCTTTAAAGACAAGTTGAGACTCCACAAATCATCGAATGATCAAAATAAACCGATTTTACGGAGGTGTGGTGGACGTACCTGAAACCTGCCGACCAAACGCCCTGCACTCAGAGGACAGAAGCTTCCAGAGTGTGAGCAGAATCGCACATTGTCATTCGGATAGATAATGATTTATGGCCAAGACAACTTTTTCCACCTCCGCTCTGCTATTTATGTCTTCACACCAATTAAACCCTGCGTCTCAGCAGAGGGACAGCCGAGCCGGGCCGAACCACGAGCAGCGCCGCTGAGAATAAGCACGAACACAGAAACAGAGGAGGAAAAACTGGACTTTCTGCTGCTGATTTCAGTGCTGATCTGAACTTTAGTCCCTTCATCTCCCGACTGCCCTCCAAATTTACATTTTTTAAATGCCTTTTTGCACACAAGAGCAGCCAGACCCTTGTACTCACCCTTCTCTGGACTTCTCAGAATTTTTTCTCCAACATCAAAAAATGAGAAAAATCTGTTGTTTTTGTGTGTGGACAAAAACAAAGAAATAAATATTGCATTAAAGACTATACATTCTTCCCCTTTACTCCATGCATTGTGCTCTCATTAGCTGTATCTGTCATACATTGACACTTATCTTGTCCTCACTGACTGTAAATGTCCATTATGTGCACAATCATTGGCTGTTTATATGATGCATTGTGTATAATATATAGGATACATACATTCTGGTCCCTCCAAGGTTGGGGGTTTGAATCCAGGGCCTTGTGTGTGTGGAGTTTGGATGTTGTCCTAATGGTCCTCAATTCTTACGTTCTAAGACCACCTGTGTATAGTGTCGTTGTGTTTTCTTTAAAAAATGCCTAAAAATGCCTATTTTGATAGTGTAAATGCCCCCAAAATATGCTCCCACAGCACTTTAATATAATTTTAAACTCAGTTTAATGCATTACTCTTAAAGAAAATGTAACGGTAAATAAATAATCGGAATCAGAAAAATCATTAGCATTAGCGGTTAGCATTAGCAGCGTGTAAAGACTCATGCACAAAAGAAAGGTTGAACTAACTCTCTCTACTCACATGTTTAGACAGGGCACAGCTTACTAATACTAAATAAACTGAGATAACTGTTGAAAATTGGGGGGTGGGGTTAAACCACTAAAATACGAGGACAAGACACGGAGCAGTCATGCTAAATCCCTTATGAAAATTCACTATGGTTTCCTATGGTTTTAATGCAGTTTTTTGGGGTACCACAGTTTTACTATGGTACCCCATGGTACTTTGGTACTACCCATAGTTTTACTATGGTTTATCCATAGCACTTCATGGCAGCTGTGGCTCTACCATAGTTTTCATATACATATACCACTTCATAGTTACTCAAAAAACAAAAAACCTGGTTAATTTTCGTAAGGGATGCTGCAGCAGCTTCTTCTTTTTATGGCAGTTGACAACTTTTCAGTGTATTACTGCAAATGCTGATCCATGTAAAACTGAGGGGTTACTGTATATGTGAATGTACATGATATATATGACCTGCTTAATGGATATAATAAATACATTCAGATTTTGTACAGTTTTTTTTGTACAGTTTTACAGATGAAAATGATAATCTCAACTATAGCTCATAAACACAAAACAAAGAACAAAAACAACAACTGATTTTCTTAAAATAAATTGGTTAAAATATCTATTATCTTTTACTAGATGTACTTTTTGCCCATGTGGGCCCTTTACTCTAGTTGCTTAACGGCTGTTCCACTCTATTGTTCTCCTCTCCAGAGTGCCCAGAGAGATCCAGATGAACATTACGAGTCCAATTAGGGCAAGTGTGAACGGCGTGGCAGGAAAAGGGCGCGGAGAAAAGCTGAGCTGTGCAGTCCGGTCACAAAACCAAGCTTTGTTTGCTCTTTAATCTCTCCAGGCTTGGTCCAATTACTTAACTTTCATGTAACCCCGGAGGTCATGATCTAGTTAATGCTGTGTTTTTACAGCCGAAAGAAGGACGAGAACGCCGGCCTTGTTAAACAAACTGAAGGGTCGCGCCCCGCCGTGCCGTTTCGGAGCTTCAGAAGCTGCCGTTTATTTTGCAGAGATCAAAAACAAAGTTGAAGTGAACGGACAGTTTTGTTCTAGGTCGGAGCAATTAGTCCAGGTCTTATTATTCCATGCTGTTGATAAATATGCTGTTTGAAAACTGGATGATTAAAGATACAGTACATTAGAAACTGAGCTCTAACTAAGAATCGGGGTTAAAACTGGGCCAGTTCGAGTATGGAGGTCAATTTTCCCACCTTCAGTTGATGTGAATGGCCCACAAAGATTTATTTATATATTTACTTACTTATTTAGGTATAAAGTTTGATGAAGATTCAGGCCGGTGGTGATCACCTGATGTCTCTTTGATGTTGTAGTTGTATCCATGTTTTAAAGTATTTTTTTTAAGGTTAGTTAAACGATATTCCCCTTGATGTTGGATCGTGGCTGGTTCAACAGGAAGGTTACAGCTGTTGTACAGGATGAGATGTGGCTATGGCTTGGGTTCTGGTTACAGTGCCACACTAGTTATTAATGAATGAATGAAGGAGAAGATAAACACTCCTTTAAGATGGTTTATAGCAGCGTGTCACCAAAACAACCTGGCAATGTTGTTTGCTGGCGTTACTTTAAAACGTGTCAGGTGGCCAATAGTTTATGCAAACTGACCAGATTTGTTTTGCATCTGGGTTCCTTTGCTGCATATGTTGCGCTCTTGAGTGTCCTGCATAGTATCTTCTCTCCCGGCTGGGTCCGACTGGAATAAAACTGCCTTTCCTGACCACTGTCCTTGATTTAGATCTTGAATTTCAGTGGATCCACATGCTGATCAGATCTGATATATTTAGGAGGCTGTAGGCTTCAGATCACAGATCAGATCGGAACACGATCTGAGTTTATTACGATTTAGAGATGGATCAAGTGTCTGATGTAGAAATTAATATAAAACTCTGAGTGTGAAGACGATCATATATCATCTGGAATCTTGAATCATTAATTTGAATTGTTGAGTTGAGAGAGAGAATTGCTTATAATGTTCATTGTTTAATGTTGCAGATCACACAACTTCGATGGAAGCTGTTCCTTAAGGGTTAAACACACACACACACACACACACACACACACACACACACACACACACACGAAGTGTCTGGTTTGAAGATTAAGAAATGTGTTAACATTTCATATAGGGTTAAACATGTTTTAGCCCTTCAGGAATAAACAAAAATATCTTCAACTTCTTTCAGGTTTATCTAAACCTAGGAGCACATAATCTTCAAACATTTCTCCAGATTGGTGAAGGGCATTTTTTTTTACAATTTCTAGTGGTCACAGCAGATATTATGATAAAAAATTCCAGTTTATGCCCTAGATTTGAAGATCAGAAAACTGTACTGATCCTGTAGGAAACAGCTTAAATGCATACATGTATAAATAATACACTCAAAGAAGTCCTTCTACTTTCAGTTGAATTTAGTATGTCTGTGACATCTTTCAAGAACCGACAGCACTGTGCAAAAGTATTTAGCCAACCCACATTTCTTCATATTTTGCTTCCAGAGATCCAGATCCTATTTTTAATATAGTCTTGGGAAACAGTTCTCCAGACTTCCTGAAGGACTTTCAAAGACTCTAATTTTCAGCTGCAAACCTCAAAACCATTGTCCTGAAAAACACGGAACAAAGACAGATCAAAACAATTAGAATGAGCAGAATAAAGACAGTATCAATTTACACAAGTGGTGTTCGGAAAGCTCTGATGGACTCGCTTATGTGGTTTCTCACCTTGTATAACTCACTACATTGTATGTCTCTACACATACCAGCATGTTCATGTTTACAGATGACAGTTTATAGATGCCATTTCAGACTCTGACAGAGGTTCTTTAGCACCTTTGCATAGTTTGAGATGAGTGTGTGTTTTCAGCAGGCAGTTAGCGCCATGCTAATGCTTTGGTTCATAACTAAAGGAACGTTCCAGTTAGCTCACAATGCAGACACTTATAGATAACCTGCAGGGGGGCGTTAAGTCACAAAACGTGACTCATCAGACTCGTCTGGTTCCTCTTCATGGGAGATCTCAGCATTGTCTCTTTTTTTCTTTCCCTTTTCAAAGGAAGATGGAAAGTGGTGATAGCGTTGGTGTGTAAATTATGTGGAATGGGTTTTTTTTTGAAGAAGAAGCTCACTGCAAAATGTCAAAAAAGTAATGAGTCATCAATCTCGGGAAGATGTCTAAAATGTAAATGAGTTGGAAAGTGGTGCAGGCTGAACGTGCAAGCTTATGTGACATGACATAAAGCCATGAGGACCTTTGGAAACGTGTGTGCTGATTAGAAGTGATGTTTTTTGATGATAACAGGAGCTTTTACTGTGTTTTTTTATTGGTCCATTTAAATGTGGAATAATGCGAGAAAAGGAACACAATCCTCTTAGTAATTCATACTTGTGAACTGCTAGCGGTGCGCAGGTCAGGTGGGCTGACCCACGAGTCACATAGGTTCAGGTTTGCTTATTAGAACATTTGACAGATGTTGGACGGGCAAAAGTGACAAAGCAGAGATTCAAGTCATAAATAACTTCCGGGTCAAGTCGGGTTTGGGTCATTGATTATTTGATATTTTGGCGGATCAGGTCAAGTTTGAGTCATTGATTAACAAATGTTTTTTCAGATTGTGTCCAGTCAGGTTCAGGTTCTATTGTGGGTCGGATACATTTCGGGTTGTAAATTAAAAAATATTTAGGTTAAGATGGGTTCAATTAATTGGTTAGGATGGGTTGACTGGCTCAAGTCAGGATTGAGTTATTCAATAACAGATATTTTTTGATTGGACCAGTTTCTGTTAAATATTTTTGAAGTCCATGTCATTGTTTAAAAACATATTTTTGTGGGTAAAGTAGTGTCAGTTAACAGATATTATAGTTATCAAGCTATATTGACTGACGAATATTGCTGTGGGTCGAGTCTGGTCAATTTAGGATGAATGAACAAATATTTTTACAGATGGTGTTGTTGATTAACAAATATTTTTGTGGGTCAATTTAGGCTCGGTGTCATGGTTGCAGGGGCTAGTCCCCCACGACCGAGAGCTGTCTTGGGAAGTGCAGGCAGGAAACCAGGGGTTCATGCTAATGTACATTTACTTACAAAAACCAAAGGAAAATAGGCACGCGGGCCAAAACAGGAACGAGGTACAGGAACAGGGAAAAAATAGGGCAGCAACACGGCAAACATAAAGCTCTATAAAGACGTGCGATGGACAGATCCCTCAGGCAAACACAAACAGGGCTTAAATAGTGACATAAATCAGGGGCAAACACAAACAGGTGGAAACCAAGGACATGTGACACAAGCACCAAACAGATGTAAACAAGACACGTGACAAACTAACTAAACAGAACAGGCTATCAAAATAAAAGTACCCAAAACACAGAACGGAAACATGACCAAAAGACAACAGAAAAGCAGTGGTTACAGTGATGTCCAATACCTAATAATGTCTTTCATTTTAAAATATTCTTCGAAGATGTTTGTTAATCTCCTGCAGTGCCTAACCAAGTTAAAATTAGCATAACATTGAGCTGAAGTGTTTTTTGCCCATTTGGAGATGATTGATGAACCAGACAAATCTCAAGGAGTCGCATTTGCATTAGACAAAAGCTGTTACAATAAAAAAAATCCAATGATAATGCAATTCAGCTGAAAATCTATACTGTTCCTTTTGTTTCAGTTGTTAAGGGTTTTGACATTATATCTATAGTATTTAAGTGGCAAGTGCATATTTATATTATGTTTATATTGTATTGTACATGTTCCATTGTGTGGAATGTCAGAGTTAAGTGTTTTATTTATTGGTTTCACTTTTGACAAAACTAGGTTACATTTTTGACAGTGTGTAGGTAGGCTTGGTACTTTAATTGACAGGTGACTCAGATTTGGGGATTTCTATTATTTGTGACGATGGTGCACTGTTTGAGGACTACATGGTGGAAAAATGAATTACATTACATTCACTTTTTACTGCCCCTCTTTTGCATTATGATGAGCTGTAGGACCCAAGTCTTAATAATTATATTAAGGTTTTAACAGTTAAATGTTAATATACAGCTCCAAACTAAAAGATGAATAATTAAACTTAAAGTGATAGTTGTTAGAGGGGGATGCAGTTTTACATGTTACACTTCACCTTGACACCCATTGCCCCCTGGGTAGTTTCTGGGTACCTTCCACCCTAGTGAAGATTAAGAGGTTACAGAGAGTGAGTGAGTGAATGTGTAGTTCAGCATTTGAGCTATTGAGCTAATGTACCTGATAAGAACTGCCATTATATTAATAACCTGCTAATTAATCACAGATTTACTTCAAACCATGTTGGGTTGTTAAATGAGTCACAGCATTAAAACCACAAGCCTACCACTGGCCCCCTCTTGCCTACAAAACAGTGCTGACCCAGCCAGTCATGGTCTCCATGCGAGACCCCAAGTTGCGAGATGGGACCTCCATCTATTGGACAACCTACACAGTCAAATTGAAATCTGGGCAATTTGGAGGCCAAAACAACAACAACTTAAACTCTTGTTCATGTCCCTTAAGCTATTTCTGAATGATGTTTGAGTGTAGCAGGGTGCTTTATCCTGGTGAAAGAGGCCACTGCCATGAGGGAATACTGTAAGCATGAAGGGATGGACTTTGGCTGCAACAGTGTTCACGTATGCCATACATGTCATTTCTCACATTGCCTCAGCCAACTTGCCTTTGACAACAGTGCATCCTGGAGCCATTTCTTTCCAAGGAAAGCAGTGCACACGATGCTGGGTGTTCTTCCTTGGAACAGTTTTCATAGATACTAACCACTGCATCCCTGTGTTCAGATAATTATGCTCACCCAAGGCTTCTGGTTTCACCTATCAGCTTCAAGACCAGACTATTGACATTTGCCGTTGTGATGAGATAATCAAATTTACTCACTTCACCTGTTTGTGGTTTCGATATTGTGGTTTACATGGATGAAGGGCTAGCAATTCTTTAATTGCCAATCTCTGCCACTGGGAAACTGCTTGTGTCAGGCAATTCAGATCAGTTCAAGGGGGATTAGTGTGTGTAATCTATAGAATGCTTTGTTTGCCATTTAAGGCCCTGTATGGATGAAATAGGTTGTAAAACAGGCCTGATCTTCTGACCGTAAACATTAACTAATAAAACTTACAGTTACAGGATCTTGCACCTATCCAGTTAGGTTCACACTGTGTGCAGTGGTGTGTTCACGTATGACCGAATACTCACTTTCACTTCACTTTCACTTCAGTTATGTTTCATTTTATGTGTAGCAGTGGCTCTCAATCCTGATCCAGGAAATACTGCTGTCCTATATACAGTATTGTAGTGTTTGCTCTGCTCTTACATATTCAGTTTACTTCAGGAGGTAGGTGTTATTTAATTAGTTCATTAGTTAGTTCATTCATTTATAAGGTGATATTAATAGTACAATTGAAAATCAATAGGCCTGTAACAGTAAAGTGTTATGAAAAGAAATGTCTGGCATTTCAATGAAATCAAAGTAAATGCAGATAACTTTGTTTCTTCACAAAGTTATTGGCAACAGTTATTTGTCTACATTTCATTGAAAATCCTTTCTAATTAATTTGAAATGCAATGTCTTGCAGTGTTTTGACAAACCAAGCTACTTTTCATGAAGAGTTACCAATGAGGAAAAAAACATACATTTGAGCTACTGTAGAAACAAGCGATAATACATATGTAGCTTAACATAGTTTTATTAGATAAGCCATGTGAAAGCAGCTGTCCAGGATGAACTTTTAGAGCTTCTTGCAAGGATAACTTATGTGAAGAATTTAATGTCCTCAGGGAAATAGCAGTACTTAAGGTGTCAGAACGCTGGTGTGCAGGGAAAGCTAACATTTGCTGACTATTCTGCAGCTTCAGAATCAACACGAAGACGTGTCCTTGTCAGGTGCTTAAGGATGACATTGTACTTCAGGTGAAAGCTAAATCAGTCTTGCTTATGTTATATGCACAGGTTTTGTTTAAAAAATGCGCCGAGACTTTCTTTTTTTGAGTTTTCAACCATAGTTCTTTTTATTTTGCTATGTGTCGTGATCCTAAATCACTCATTAGCATTAGTTTTTATGGCTCTTTGTTGGCAATTGTTTATTGTTCACATTGTCAATAATGTTGTATATTTTTTCAGCGCTACTGCAAATATTGCCTTTTTGAAGCCAGTACATTGTAAGAAAGATAGTGAGAAATCACATCGATTCTCCAACTTTTCTACTCTGGCAATTTCCTTTTGCAGTGTGTAATTTTTCATGGGTGACATGCAATAGGCCAAATCCTACTCGTGCTCATCATTTTGTCATTGTTGTAGGTTGAGAGCTCCAAGATAAGCCTTAAATAGGGACACTGCTTGAAAGGAAACGAGAAGCTGAGGAGGAAGTGTTTTCTTGCAAGGTGACATTTAAGGCGTAAAATGGAAGGGGTAGCTGTTCAAATGATCACCTTTCCCCAAGAGTATTTGTAATTATAGCTCATAACAGGTTGTCATTAGTAGTCATAGGTCTTAAATTGTAGAAAAGCATTATTTTTGCTGATAAAATGTGCAGTTTAGAACCCAGTTCATTTTTCTTCAGCTTTTGGGAAGTGAAGGCGTCTGCAACTCACAAATACGCTCTTTACTCTTTCCTATAAATTGGGAAATTAAGCTGTCGCTTTGGCTCCTGCCTGTCAGACTGCATGCTAAATGCAAGAGACTGGAAGCCCTGATCTGCCATAAAGGCATTTTCTCCCCAAGCTCTCTGGTGACTTAATGTGTGCTCTGGAATATCAGGGTGCAGTGATGTCTCTGCCAGGCCAGTGACTGTCAATCCAGCAAATTCTGACACATGAGAGGGTGCTCAATTACATCCTGCAGTCCGGGCTTGTCCACTTAAGGGATATTACTAATGAAAGAGATGAAATGCGGAAGTGGAGTCGAGCAGAGGCTCGCAAACTCTGCAATTATGATTCCTGTGGCAGACCAATTTGAGCTCATTTATCAGGAGGAAGGACAGGGGGCTGCCTCTTATTCTAGGGATTGTGTGAACATTTGCAGAAGTGCACAATTTACCCTGCCACCCTATTATTTGTCAGAGGCAGCACACAGTTATGTTATTTTGGAAACTGGAGACTTTAGTAAACCACTGACATCAAAGCTGTATGTACACTGTTTTTCTAATTCAGTAAAAACAAATGTAGAATACTTTGTTTTTGCTTTAATGGTTTCAACCTCACTTTTACATAGTAAATGTTAAAATTATTCCACTATGTTCAATTGTTTGAATGGTAGTGTTTTCCTTGTTATGTCTGTCCAACGTTGTAATTTATTTTGCATTCTGGATTCCTGCACTTCTCTCTGGTTGGTCCTCATGTGTGAGTTCCTAGAGGTTTCAGATTATTGCCTAATTTCCAATAATGTCACAATGTCTGGTTTAAACTTTCAGTGGAAATGCACGCAGCAATGTCAATCGTAAAGAGTTTTCAGTTTAAATAGATATAAATTAATTTAGCTATGCTAAGAGGTTAGTGTAACTAGCAAATAATAGAATCCCATAAGAATCAATTTGCTGTGCCATTGGGGAAACCATGTACAAAGTATACATTATTCAATAGCTTCAAGCCAAACTGAGTTTGAATCTAGAGGTGGGCATAGATTAAATTGTGTTAACGCCGTTAATCTCATTGTAATCTTGACGTTAACGGCGATAACACAACCCCTCCCCCACCGACAGAGAGACCGAGACAAGTTCAAAACGTGTGCGAACCGGACAAGTCACTGAAATATCAAGGTGAAATTCATCATAGCTTGCGTAGTATAGACCCAACTCCCTCTGTTCGGGGGGGCGGGGATTTGACGGGGATATTTTTTTTATCGCGTGATAAGAATCTCGCCATTAACGGCCCAGCACTGGTTCAATCACAAATTACATATGTGGTTTCTGACACGTTCCTACCATTGGGCTGTGGAGAAGGAGACCTGTGTTCTATAGGGTGGATCTCCATCCAGTGTTTTTGAGATAAGTTGGAGTATTTGTTGTATTTGTGATCCTGTACTAATCATATATCATTGGTACCTGATCTCAGTAGTGCTATTGTGGCTGAATGCCTGATGGGTGTTCCAAAGCTTGACAGCTGCATCAATTCCAGCCCCAGGAATGTCGGAAAATAAACTTGGCCTTTGAGTGACAATGACATCAGCTATAGTTGTGTGGATACAGGATGGAGAAATTGTGAAGAAAAGGAATTATAGGTTTGAAAAAATATGTTGTCTACAGGTTGCTAGAGTGGGCCACATTAATTGCTAATGAACAATGAAGCTTGCAACCAGTTATGACTTCTATAAAATATTAATAGAAAAAACAGAACTACTTTTCAGGCTCTCAGCTTATTAATGTGGAAAACTTGATCTAGTGGAAGACTGTGGTTGCTTAGTAGTGACTATATTATTGATGGCTTGGATCTTCTCTCCACACAAAGTTTACACATACAAGTCATTAGCTCTGATTGGTGTCTCATCATCTATAGTGACATCAGTGGCAACATTTAAAAAACTTGTTCTACAGGAAAGGCTTAGGATGAAGGGAATATGTGAGAGAGAGGAGCCATTTTATTCTCGTTTATACTCACTCTTGTACCAATTGTTACATGAAAGACTTTGGCTAAATTATGACTAATTTGTTGAGAAATGGCAGTCTTAAGAGCAAAGGCTCTCATCCACTGGGAATTCCACTGTAATGGAATATCTTTTTTATAGTGAAGGGCCAATAACCTATAAAGCCATTAGCTTTTTTGCCTTCTCTATAATTCATGGACTTGCTTGACATTCTGGCAGATATATAGATAGATAGATGGATAGATAGGCAGACAGATAGTCATACAGCAAAACAGACAGACAAAGAACGTTTATTTGAGCAGGGAGGCCAACTAAGAGCTCAGGTCCTTTTGCAGGTGGGCTCTTAAATACAAAATACAAAGAACAACCACCATAACAGCGAGAAATGTATTGTCTTGTACAATCAGAATAATGATAAAGTGTGAAAGATGTACGACTTCTGCTCCTATATAGGTGTTTTGCTAGGTTAAAGAGGTTTTGTTTCAGATAAACTGAAGAAAAATCTACAAAATGACCCCTTTGTTAGATCATGTTCTTTGCATATCAAATAAATATAACTGTAAGGACCTGCTCTGAATCAAGGGACCAACCAGGTGTTCTCAATCAGCCCCCTGACAATCACAGGAGATCAAG
>JBBPDB010000002.1:1728810-1742938 GCA_037974465.1 Brachypetersius altus | reverse complement strand
TGTTGGGATTTGGGGACATTTATGTTGGTATGTGTTCTAGATTGTTCTTGTGTCACGTGTCCTTTGTTTTCACCTGCCCTGAGTTTTGTCTTGTAATTAGCCCTGTATTTAGCCTGTGTGTTTTGAGTTCTCCCTTGTGTTTCCATCACCTCACTTTACCTCGTCAGCCTGAATGTATGCCTCGTTTTTCTGTTTTCTCAATAAACCCTCAACCGTGCCATGGAACCTGCCCTTTTGTGTCCCGTTCGTCTCCCAAGAGGAGTTTCATTGTCGAGGGCTCCCGCCCTCGGCCATGACAGGTATGCACGTGAGTGTGTCTGTATACATAATTTGATAATTGTTTGAAGTAAAGACATGCAAAGTACTGCTAGTTTAAACATTGCAAAAAATGATTTAAGGGTGTGTCCACACTAGTCGTGTTCCCTTTGGCAAGACCGAAGCAAAAAATGCTCCATGGTTAAATTTTAGTCCTGGTTCAATTACGTTTTCTACTTCTTCTCTACTTTTTCTACTGTAAGGTGCTGACTCGACCCCATTGTAATACCTAGAACATATTACCCAGTGTTTTTTTCAGTACCTACTCTGTTGGGGTTCCAAGTGGATTAGGTACCAAAACATGACATGAAAACACAACAGATTGATTGGTCAGAGAAAAGCATCATATCCTTCAGTATTATCTATTGTTACTGTGTTTCTTGTGATGATGTCTTGTTTAGTTACCAGCTACATCGAGATGGGACTAACTGCAATGAAAACCGAACAAGACACCATGTACCAAAACCAAGCAGAGCTGAGTCGAGCTCGTACCATATATTTAAAAGGTGATTTTAACATCATAACCAAAGATGTAAAGAAAATTCCTATACGTAAACAGGCCCAAGTAATGTGAAATTCACTGCATACTCTGTATTCTATATGGGATTGTGCATTTTATTTACACCTTGTTTTATTTGTCTTATTATTTTCTAGAGCAATGTTCCACAAGAGTATATTATAATGGCCTACACTCATTTCAAAAGCAAAACTGTCTCTGTCTGCTTGTTTGGTCCTAACTTGGGCATTTGCATGGCTCTAATGAACCACCATGACAGAGCGAACACGCCAGGGTTTATTTTAATCAAACAACACCCACCACGTCTAGTACATGTTAAAAACCCATCGCTATCATAATGAGAATCGTTGCCTTTTTTTACAGCCCTGATTTGGTTTAATTTCTTGGTGGCTAAGAGGTATGTGTGAAATGTTTGAAACACCTTTTCACCCCACATAACTTCCGGATACTTAGAATTTGTTTTACTTTCCTGTTTAAAGATACAATGTTTTGTAGGTATCCTTATGTTTTTTTTTTTTTATCAGCTCAATAGCTAGAACATGTATGGTGGTTTTGTCCTTAATTATAATTATAAAGTATTTTGTCATTCCACTCACTCAGATACTGGTAATAATTTTAAAAAGGCCATAGAATGGACTTTACAGTGTAAATTTGGTATTTATTTGCAGTTTATCCAAAGCAGTACACAGTAGTTACTGAGCATTAAATCATATCATTCCAATATTGCAGTATAGCAATGAAGAAGTGAGAAGTATAACAATGAAAACACTTGCAAAATCATGATTTAAAAAGAGTGCAAAACTATGAGGATGAACAATTGCATGACATTAATGAATTAATTAGCTTGTTATGTCCATGTACTTGAGCTCTTCTTCCAGTGCTGCCTTTTGCCAGACTTAGCAGATGTTTTTACATGGCTAATCCTCTTGGAATAAAGCATTAATTAAAATTTCAGCTTTTTGATATTTCTTGAAACAAGGCCTAGAATCATAACTTGCCACTTATACAGTCTCTGGCACTTTATTAGAAATCCATCCCTCGTAGGTCCACTTCTCTGCTGTATGGTTACAGACTACTAAAATAATGCTGAAATACAGACTACTCTCTCAGTCTGATGAATGTAATCTAAGGAATCGATTGAATCAGAATAGCCCCATCATGCATAAATAAGACATTTTCTTTTTTTGTTTGGTATTTTGTTAATCACCTCCCTCCATGAAGGAGGCCTTTAAATGCATGCCTATTTATTTGTCATTTAAAACTTAGAGATCCGGCCAAACTGTAAATTCCTCTTTTTCTGAGTGAAAAAGAGCAGAAATATAGCAGAATTAATTTTATTTTTAATTTAAGAAATATTATTACTATCTGTATTTTTACTGTCTATCTTTGCATTTCTTTGCACTTTTTTGCACTTTTAATGGCTCTGCTGCCAGAATATGGTATCTCATAATGCTGTATTAACCCACACTAGTATTGTTACTGCTCCTGTCAGCTGCACAATGTTTCATCCTGTAAATGATTGTGCTGTTGCTTAAGGATTTTTTTCTCTCTTTAGTCCGGTTCAGCCTGCACTCGTGTAGTCTTGTGGTGTTCTACCTTTGTGTTGATCCGCGGTCCCGGAGGAACACTTACTCATTTCACTGCTTACTGTGTATATGGTCGAAATGAAAATAAACACCAAATTTCCCCTTTCTAAAATTTGACCTCATTTGCTAAAGAGAGGACACTAAATATACTTTGTAAATGAAATGTGAAATGAATACAATGGTAATGTTATGAATGTTCATTTTTTACATTTATTTTACTTTTATTAGGAAAAATATGACATGTTTACTCTGCACATTAATGGCCATAACAATTCTGATTAAAACAACATTTCCCAGAATTCAAAGCAAATGGGAAGGTTCATAACCTCAAAGTAAAAATAAAGGCCAGTAAGACTGATTTTGAAAGTGTGAGACTGGGGATGGATGGATGGTTGGGTGGATGGATGGATGGGTGGGTGGGTGGATGGATTATTTGTATTGTTATTGGTATTGGATTGCTTTTGTGTTTGATGTTGGACTGTTTTGCGAATCTGATTTGTGGAGGAACTCTGGACTGCAGTATTGAAATGGCTGACATTTCTGTGAAGAATTCTGTAAATGTTCATTTTGGTGAACCAATTTCTAAAAAGCCTGGTGACCACAGTGCAGCATCGAATGGAGGAGCCTCAAACTTTAAATGGGATCTTTAATCGAGTGCTTGTATCATTCCAGCCTCATCCTAATTTTCTATTAATCACCGAAATGAAATACATAAATGAACCTGATTATTATTTTTGCATTTTGAGATATTACAAATTATCTGGTTGCATTTATCAAGCCAAACTGTTAATCATAGTATAAAGGCTGCATTGGTTTCCTTACAATGACACCAGAGTCAGTTATATACTCCTCAGTTGTCATTCATTCATTGCTGAATTTACATTCTCAATTGTATTTTCTGTTTTATATATGTTGCAAAACAGAAAAAATTGAATTAGAATTGCACTGAATTAAATTAAACTTCCTGAAATGTCTGTTATCAAATTCCAATTAAATTTACTTATTTGAACTAGATTTGCTGATCATTCCTGAATTGACCACTATCCTGGAACCAAAATATGCTCTACTAAGGCACTGGTTCAAAGAAGATGTTTCAAGTAAAGTGTACGGTCAGGTCCGATCACCTTTTCTGTTTGTGACTCTCAAATCCACAACTACTTGCCGCTCTGTAATGCTCCATCAAAACTGAAAAAGATCCAGCGTTCTAACTTGAAAATCCTAGCGCTGCCATGCCAGATTGCTCAGATTAATCTTATTCCAGGATTAGACAGCGCATTGAATAGAGAATCCTCCCTGATCTTCCAGGATCGGTCTTGCATTGTATCCAAGAACGGTTCTGATGTGTCATTAGAAGTACTGTAGTTATCAAACTCTATCCCACCTTTCTGGAGCAATTATACGGGGCTTTATGTGGCCACTCCTTGCTTTTGGTCTGAAGGCTTTTTCCCCCAGCTCTATCTTGACAATGTCTGTAAGCTGCTTTGTAGGGTGTGTGACATTGGATCTCTTAAGAGCCACTTTCCCATGGCTTACCCTTCGCTCACTGTCCTGATCACACTTTCAACAATCCATCCCCATTCTTCTTATCACCCGTCCGCTCATCCCCAAGGGGAATAGCTGCTAAGCTCTCCCTGTCAGAATGGTTCACCCTGCTTTAACAGCTAAATCTCACAACAAGCATTCTGGGGACAGACAGCATATCCAATGGCCCAGATCAGATGCGATTGTCAGAAAGGCATAATCACAGAATGCCATAAAGTCGGCAATATGTCTGGAATGTCAAAGGGCAATTCTCAAGCTTAACAGGCTTCAAGGCTAATGGAATGTATCTTCTCTGCTGTATCTTTTCTTCTGATTGAGAGCAGTATGCATATCGTCATAGTAACAGGGACAAAAAGAGATGATGAGTATTACTTTTTATCACATCACCAATGTGGTCCAACTGTCTATCACAATGTCCTTGAAAAGTAAGCTTTCAACAGAGGGTCTTAGGAGTGAAACCACATACTCCCAACACACCTTACCTAAGTAATCAACTAATTTGCAAGCCTCTTGTGAGTTGAAGTGGGTGTATTAGTGCAAAGAAAACAGTAAAATGTGCAGGGTAGAGGGGACCAAGTCAGAAGTTGAAGAACCAGTTTGTGTTCCTAAAGCTTTCATTGTGAAAAACAGGACTCCCACACTCCACCTCTTTAAGTGTTAGACACAGTTAGAAAACACTGAGGATTTAGTAGTGAAAGGTGACTAGTGTGGTTATCATGACAAAGTCTTTGATGATGCAGTGTGTATTCATCTATCAAACACCAATGTTGTCCACATTTTTGCTCTATTTCTATTGGGGGTGGCCTGGGGCAGAAATAGGAAAATCTTGGAATCTTTTAGGACCAGTTTGAGATCCTTTGATATGAATATCATATACAAGGGGTGCACAACTCTGGTCCTCTTGTCCAGCACAGTTTGGTAGTTCTGCTACTCAAACACATCCACCGGCATTTCACAGATGAGTCACCTAACTGTGCAGGGCACCAGGCCTCTGGGACTAGAATGGTGCAACTCAGATCTAAAGCTGAGAAGCATTAACAAATCTGTCCACATAAATATTTAAGTAAAAAGAATCTAAACCTACTTTGAATGGTTGGATGACCACTACAGAAAGGGGACCTTTACCAAAACACTGGGGGTGGTGGTGACGCTCAGATAGAGGCATTTGTGAATGCCAGAAGCACATTTATATTCCTTCTTCAGAAGTTCTTTCTAAATATTCTGTATGCATGTTATTTTCTGTCATATCAGATGAGGCTTCACATCAAAGCTTGGCATTCTGTCGGATGAACCTTTTTAACCGTTAAACAATAACATTTCAGTGACATTTAGTTCACCCAGTTGAGATAGCAAAATGCTCATTTGTATCCTGCTTAAATGTTAAAGTGCATTGGGAAGAATATGTCATCATTCATTGGCGAGTGGATCCTCCTACGTTTTGATCTCTCTTACAAAACATTTACTGAGAACTACTGAGCATTAATTTGGTGAGTCCAGGGTGTTTCTCTGCCTTTCACCCTCATGACCCTGGTTAAGATAAGTGGCTCTAAAAATGGATGGATGGATGGATGGATGGATGGATAGATAGATAGATGGATAGAATCGTCATATCCTGCCCTTGGTTGCTGCGGCTAATTCAGTTAAATAATGAATGCAAGCTGCACACATCCATTGATTTCAGGGAAGAAGAAGCAGATTAACATCTTATCAATGATCATTTAAACAGTTTTTCAGGTCACATAAAATTAGTTAGAAAGCCCTGAGGATTGTAATCAGTCTTCAGTCAGAAGGGCAAGCATTATTTTCTTTTTTATAGATTTTCTGAAAATTGTTACTTAAACACGTAATTCGAGCAGATAGCAACAGACGGGTTTTGGAGACGACTCTTGGCTGTAATTCTATCTAATATTCGGGCAGCATGATTTACTGTTTGCTCTGTGAAGGGTTTTGCTCATGCTGGAAAGATTTTTAGCCTGTGATTAACTGGGAATTGATTGGTATGCCTGGCCCCAGGGAACATATGCAGTACACTACATGAAGATATGAAACTGCAATTTCTCTATATTTATGGAAATTAATGAAATGGTAGTCTGTCCCAATCAGGAAGCTTTCAGTTAATATTGCAAGGCAGATTACGGTGAGCTCTAATGGAAAACATGGATGACACCAAACTGGCACTGGGAGTGAATGTCAGTGATTGTGGACAAGTTTTTTTAATTGTGCTTTCGATTTGCTCTGTCAACGTTTGTCCGCATGTTTCTTGTTTGTTGTTGTTTGACGTTTGAGCGCTTCCACACCTACTTCCCACACGATGTCATTAAACCGCGATGAAGTACAGAACGCAGTGCCTAGGAAAATCCGATCTGCCTGTTTACACGACAGTTGCATTGGCGCATATCTGATTTATATCTGATTTATTTCCACATATGAACGAGGCCTGAAACCGATCTCATAATATCCGAATGCATGCGTTTATCCTGTTTACACTGTCATGGAACAGATCCGATCTGTGTCACATACGAGCAAAGAATCAGAATTGGGTCACATTTAACTGACAGCATGAACGAGGCCTAAGAAACATTCTCGAAGAGGAGAACGTTGGCCTATTTTGTTCTGATCTTTATGCGTACTAGACTGGACTTGAGTTAGCAACATGGTTATTTGCATTTTAACCCGGTGTGGGTTTGCTGTTTTGGTTCAGTGGTATTGTGGCAGCATTTTAGTCTCTTAGCATCTTCTTGCTTGTCTAATGAAGATTTGTTGAATTTGTCATCTGTCTCATTTATGATGAAAAGCATTCATAATGACGCAGCATGCCACATTAAAATGTACCAATTTACATAATTGGTCTTGCTTTAGAAATCTGGAGTTAAAACATTATTTCATTAGTTTTTCTTGATTATATTTTGGCGCAATTAACTGTGTTGCACTAAATGACAGAGCAGTCGAGAATCATCTCTGATTTCTGGCTAGATGTCAAAAAGCCCATTTTAAACAATGTGAGCTTGGAGGATAAAGGTCTCATCCATGTCAAATGCCACATTTACACTAAAGCTCCATTCAGTTGTCCATCCCCTCAGCTCTCGCAGGTGCTGCTTGTGGCAATCTTCGTCACATGGCTGTGGCAGTCTCCACCAATCATCATCTCCATCACAAAAGATTACATTTGACCCTTCTATTCAGTAAAGTTACACTTGCCTGTTTGTTAAAATCAATTTCCCGAACCACTTACATTGCCCTTCCAGCTGTGCTGTAGCTTCGCTCAATGGTGCCCTGACACCTGGGTCATTCCATTCTGTGACTGATCAGTTAGAAAGATGTACAAGAGCTATTTCCTTTCTGCATCTACCCCCAGTTTTTTCTTTATATTTTAGTGTGTGGCAGTCATTTGAAAGTGGAAGCCCCAGCAATGGAGACTGAAAGTGCACATGTGTGTGTTAACTATATTAAAAATGAATAGAGAATATAGCCTGGTTGCATGTTCTGTAAGGGCTATGCAGTTCTTTGTAAAAACACTCAACGGCAGCTTAAGGCTAGCATACTCCAGTGAGGCCGACAGCTAAAAGGGGGTAGAAAGAAACGTTATGCATCATATATGAGCCAGTTTTATAGTATTAATGCACATATGTGCTTGGACTGTATCTCGTGTGAGATACAGTGACCGCTTTGGATGATGTTTGCTTTTGTAAGCTCATAAGTATCTTACTACTCATTTGGTTCCTAAAACTTGTTCAGCATGATGAATGCAGAAGATAACGTTACATCTACTGTAGGACCATTACCCTGTCTTTCACTCTTTCACCCCCCATAATGCTGATGGACTATACTAGCCTGACAATGTTGGCCCTCCAGCAACTTGTGTATTCCATCAACTGTCCTAGCTACAACTCAGACAGTAAGGGGGACATGGTCAGGATTTTACACAGACTACAGCATCTTTAACTATACATTTTAAAGCACTGTTTTTTGTTTTTAAATCATTGAAAGATTTTCTGTTTCTGAATTGCTCCTAATTTGATAACTTAGATACTGTCCTGCAGACAAAAATGTGATGAGGCTCATTTAAATTATAGGTCTATTGTAATTTTTATTGTTTATTGTTTAAATTATTTAACTGATTCTTGCCTTGCACCTTGAATTCATTTTTTGTAACTCTGTCTGAAGCTCTTTAGGCTGTACAATGTATACAGAAGATGACAAAGAGCTAAAGCTTAGTAGTGTTATTCTTTCTCATTTTTGGTGAATTTTGGCACCACTTTTCCTCTGAATCCATTTCAAACATTGGCATTATTCCAATTTTGACATGTTATTTCACCCTTCCTCCACTGGTGTATGTGAATACACCTTGTTTAGATGATCAGGGGCTGTGTATTGATCTTTTAAAGTCCTAGGATTGGGTATGAATACAGAGAAGGGTTTAAGTATTATTGATAGTTTAAGCGATGTCACCTCAATCTGAGCTAAAAACACAGCACAGAGGAAACACTGGTTACTGGTTTTGTGTGTTATTTCTGCTTGTAAACAGCTTTTATGTCAATAAATCACAGGTCAGTTATGAAGATGATGTATGTCACTGTTTGTAAAAAAAAATCAGCCCGTGAACACTTTGTTTTAAGCCTTGAGGCTGCTGTTAATTAGCTGCTAGGTGGAACAGATTTTAGCTTTGGGTGTGCACATTGGAAAATGAGCTAATATGAGATATGGATTAATGATATGGATTCATATGGATTGCAATCACACTACACAACTGTCACATGAAGGCATTCTAGTTGTTATTATTATTATTATTATTATTATTATTATTATTAGCCTGGAAAACAATGGAGACACTTTTTCAAGAGGGCAGGAGTGAAGAATGATAAGGTGTGTCATAGATGCAGGCCAGGTACATAAGTGGATTTGCCTTGTTGTATAAAGGAGGTCATAAAATGTAAAAGAGTCTTGTGATGCGTTTACTGCTGTCCATAAAATAGCCCCAGACCGCACGTAGAGCTGCCTCTGTGATGGAGGGCTGCACCACCGGCCATCCAAAACTCTTTATGTCTTTGTCAAGGTTAAATCATGATCAAACGATGGTAGCGTTTTCCAGCAGGTCAGGACACGCTCTTAGCCCTACATTCAATCAGCATGGTGAGTTTCTCCTCCAGCCGCCCAGTAATTGCAGTGAACCTGTGAAGTCAGACAACTAACCATATAACTGTGACGCAAACATGATCTTATCAAAAATAACCTTGCCAAAGCCAATTAAAAAATTGTGACAGGTAATTGTTTGTTTTAATTTGATCTTAGCATGTTGGATCCAGTGCAATGATAATGGAGAGGGGTTCAGCCCCTTATTGGGTCATTTATCATCATTAACAGAGTGAGACCATTGCGTGTCATTCTAATAAAGAAGAATAGACATTTAATGGCACAGGATGCCGGTCAGCAAATGAACAGCACCCTTTTTCTTCAAACCCTATCAAAAACCACTCTGCCTTTAGCAGGGAGTCATCTGTAGCATATTACCTTCCACTTCAGCTGCGGACAAATGATAGTACGACAAAATGAGAATTGCCCTTGCTTAGCTGCTGCAGTCCAGTCTGGTTCAGGGTGCAGCAGAATGGAGACAGCTCGGGGCTAGCAGTGCATTTTGAGGTTGAAAAGAATTGCAGAAGATTTTTGTTGTCATTTAGTCTGTCGCAGTCTCAGCTCCTCCACTCACAGACACTGTAGATCACAGCAATCTCACCCATAACCTTTGCATCCATGCTTCCATGCATCAGCAGACCAGTGGAAAACAAACAAAGGATGTGACGCTATGCTGTTTTTTTATTTGGTAAATACAGCTTTTGGTAAAAACTGAAGCATAGTGGGTAACACTACAGTCCTCCATGCAGTAGACTGTGGTTTCAATCTCCATCCGAGCAAGCACACTGCGCTACATCAATAAAAGTCCTTGGGCATGACTCCTAACAATTTAATGACATTCAGCTGTGACATGATTAAAATGTAAGTTGCTCTGGAGTTTATGCTAATTGTAAAGGTAACTTTAAGAGGCACATCCAATTAAGTAAGTGCTTTAGATAAGATACACAGACCTAGTAATTGCTTAAATCTATAACATTGACTAGAAGATCCTTGATTCTCACTGAGGATCCTTTCTGTGTGGAGTTTGGATGTTCTCCCTGTGTCTGCATGGTTTCTACCAGGCACTCTGAGTTCAAATACATGAAATGGATACCAAATTGCCTTGACTGTGACTAGGAACATAAATGTGTTTATCCGTGTTATCTTCCCTGTGCTTTTCCCCATGCTCCCTGTGCTTTTAGTCCCAAGATCCATGGAGTAGACTGCAGCACCCCTATGACCCTGGTTAAGGACAAGTGATCAAATAATGGATGGATTGATACAACACTCACACCAAAGATATTTAGTGCTATTAAGAGAGGCGAAATCCATAAATGGATCTTTCCCATTTTGTAGCTGTAACATTTCAGAGGTAAAAAAAAGGTGTCATTCTGAACACTGAGTTCCCAGTAAGTCAAGCAGAAAATAAGACTACAGCTCTCGTATCCAGTTTGGGGTTTATCTTTTCAACGTGCAAAATTACTTCATACAATTTTAAACAGTCATTTTTGAAGTTATGTGTTATTGAGGATGTAATGGCTGCTCTTTGTTCTTCATCCAAGAATGCCGTTCAGCTGCTCTCTCTAGTCCTGGCAGTTCTGGAAGCAGAGAGAGGTGCTGATGGACTTGATGGCTGGGACTTGGGGGCTGGAACGGGTCAGGCCAGTGGAGAGGCCTTGATTCCCTATTTGTTTCCTTTGCGTCCCTCAGGTGGAAGATTGTGCAACATGAACTGCCAATGAAGCGTGAAACTCGGCCAGTCATGCATCACGGACAGAGCCGAAGTCCGATTTATTTTTAGAGCTGCACCGCTGTGACTGAGATGCAGAATAGTTTATCTTCTCTCTTTCATCTTGGTGCAGTGACTGACAGTGTACCTACTGTACTCTACACAGCACTCCACGCCTCTCGTAAGAAAAGTAAATATTTCATCGGATATGCTACTTGAACATTTCTGATCAAAAGGATGATTGTAGATTCATATTTTATGAGGAATAAGCTTTTGTGATGACGGCATACAAATGATCGCTCTCAAGAAAAAGCACCTTGGCTAGACCCTTTTATCGGCCCCCTGAAACAGCAAACCAGTTAGAAGTGCTTGACTGGAATAAAAGGAGCCCAACTGGCCCATGTTATGGATTAAATTGACTCACTTTGTGACAGGGTGGAGTTATCAGATGAAACACTCACATTCCCTTTTCATCTTTTGCATTCTTCATGCATATCTTCATGTTGAAAGTGTGGAACATACATTTTTTCAAGGTAGCGAAATTATCTGAGAGTGTAACTCCATATTCTTTCACCAGGATGTTGGAGATGTAAAGGGACAATGATGTACACTTGCTCTACACTGTAAAAATACTTGTGGTATTGTAATTTACCCAGCAACTAAGATAGGATCAAATAATTGATCTCAAAACACACCTAGATTGTCTAAGTAAGAAGATGAAATTGTATATTAACTTCTTTCCAAAAGATGTCCAGGCAAGGACTGTGCCACGGTTCGGTCTTTTCTGTTTTTCCGTTCTGTTTATGTTCGGGTTTTTGAGGCCTTTATTATGGTGTTTGTGCTTGTGTCTTGTGCTTGTGTCACATTTCATGTCACCAAGTGGTTTTCTGTCTTTGTGTCACGTGTTCTTAGGTTCCAGCCCTCATGTGTTTCTATGTACTGTTAATTAGTTCCCCAGCTGGTTTGTGTTTGCCCTAGTTCTGTTCACTTTATATAGTCTTGTCTGAGTTCACCCTGGTTATCTGTCCATCATCATTCATGAGTGTCTTGTTAAGCTTCTGTTTACTCTAGTCCTGAAACCCTGTTCTTTGTTTTGGCCCACGTGCCTGTTCCTTTCTGTTCTGGTTAAATAAAACTTATCCAAGCATGGAACCCTTATCTCCAGCCTGCTCCTTCCATGATAGCTCTCAGTTGTGCAGGCCTAGCCCGCACAACTGTGACAGGAACACAAGATTATTTCTATGTTTTATTTTGTTGCCTGAGATTAACATAATTTGGGGTTGTTTGTTTGTTTTAGTCATAAAACAATAAAATCTGGGATCATTTATACCAGAGTTTATACCAGAGAATTAATAGAATTTGGGATTATTCATACGGTTTGGGCTATATTTCTATGGTTTGTTTTATAGTGTGAGGTTAATATAATTTGGGATTATTTCTACAGATTATGTCACATGATTAATTTAGCACAGGGTTAATTGAAACAGGGATTATTTCCATGGTTCACTTTATTACCAGGGATTCATATAATCTGCAGTTACATAAATGGTTTGTTTTGTAGCATCTGGTTAATATAACCTGAAGCTAATTCTATCCTATTTTATACCATAGACGTTTTGTAATATGGGATTGTTTCTTCAGGGTATTTTACAACACTGGATTAATGTAACCTGGGATTATTTCTGTGTCTTATTTTATAACACAAGAGTGAAATAACCTGGGAATATTTCTATGGTTAATTTTATAGCATGGTACTTATACAGACTATATCTATGTTTTGTTTTATCTCAAGGAATTACTATGATCTGGCATTATGTTTTTAACAAAATAATGTAAAATACATTTAGGTTATTGTTTTTTTACAACAGTATTAATTAAAGCATGGATCATTTCTATGGTGCTGCAAATTTGGGCAGCACTAACATCACTTGGAAACAGCAGAAAAAATTATAATACTCACCTTTCCACATACAACTAATTGTACAAGCCAAGTTTTTGACATAAACACAACATCACACAGGAGATTTCTTCATTAAGAGTTCATTACCTTCTCCGACACACAGCTTTCATCATGAGCCAGGAGGGGAGTGTCTGGCCTGCCAATCACTACACTGAGCAGAATAGCAGGAAGTAGATCACTGGGACTGTGTGACACATGGACACATTAGTCATGGTTCCACGGACATGACTGTGAATTGGTCTCCTCATTAAGAAGCAGCTTTCAATTCTTTCTGACCAAATGAGTGCAAGCATCAAAAAGCATCAGCTACCTGGACTTGTATGGAATGTATTATAGATTTATGGCACAAACCTTATGCACATTTAGTGTTTCCACTCATTCACCACTTTATTAGAAACACCTTTTGCATCCACTCTCACTTATAGAGGCTTAAATGTCAGTTAAATCAAAACATACCAAATAATGAATCAGACAGTTGAAAATGCGTATGCCTTATGAATGCTGGCCATCTTTAAAGTGTTACTGCTGAATGATCCTATAAGGCATGACAGCTCATTTTGGCCACCGGAATAGAGGACAGCTAACAAACAGAGGTTTCCAATAAAGTGGCCGTATTTTTCCCACTTATGAAGCCATTTCTCTCACTTTCACTCACTCATACACCCCCACACACAATGAATTAGTTATCTATAGCTGTGGACATGTTGCGTGTGTGTATACGTGTGTGTGTGTGTGTGTGTGTGTGTGCACAGGTGGTGTAATAACTCTGTGTAAGTGCTAGCAGAGGAAATGCTGATAAATGGCTGGTTTTAAAGCAGGCCAGCTGGGAGACACTAATCAAATGAGCTGAAAGACTGAGCATTAGAGAGTGTCAGTGTGGCGCTCAGGGGAACAGAGGCCCAACACTGGCACACGTACGGCATGCCGCTGTGTGTGTGTGTGTGTGTGTGTGTGTGTGGAACAGAGTGCGTACATTCTACACGTTCCTGATATGTTTCTATAGACATCTATATACTCATCACTCAGCTCTGATGGCACAATCTAATTGGCCAAGAAGTGTTCTACCTGTTTTTTTTCACCATATCTGTACCATTACTAAAGCTCTACTTTAGCATAAACGAAGAAAACAGACACAGTAGAGACATCCTATATAGTGATATTTAAGTTGGTCACCTTTTGTCGCCCCTAAACGAGAATTTTATTGGATGGCTGAGTAACCATAGGAACAGCGTAAATGATTTGGGGGCTGAGTTTGTACTGAAAGTCACCAAAAAAGCCCACCAGAGACTTCACTTCCTCAGGCGCCTGAAGAAGGCTGGGGTGTCCACCACTGTCCTCACCAGCTTCTACAGGTGTGCAGTGGAGTCCAT
>JBBPDB010000002.1:1711797-1724494 GCA_037974465.1 Brachypetersius altus | reverse complement strand
CGCTTTTGTGGTGAGGAAGGGTCGGATTCTTCTGATGTTGTAGAGAAGGTATCTGCATGTTCTAGAGATCTGGGCGAATCATATACCTTCTGACTGCACATTTTGACCACACACTTAATGTTGTAAATAATGAAGCCTAATTTTATTCACATCGCATATAGTAGAGCAAAATCTTAAGTAGAAGCTAAACTATGTCTCTGCATCACACACACATTATAAACAGGCTAGTCTTGACTAGTCTTCGACCTGGATTTGTTTTGGACTCAACAAAGGTGGTCTTGAATACAGCTCTGAAACATACGTATGTAGTCATTGGACGAGCCCTCAAAGGAGCTGGATCTTGAAACAAACCATGGATCCTGACATAGTAGTGTGCATGACTGACATCACCACAAATACAGAATAAACTACTGCTGAGAACAGTTACTTCCAAAATATGTCTTTTAAATGTCCTTTTCATTTAAAGTAAGCCCCCTGAGGAGGCAGAATTAACATTTCTATTATGACTTCCAAGAAAATGTGTTCAAATATTTGTAAATAAATGTTTGGGCAGTGCACGATGACAGCAATAGGAGCATGATGTTACAACAGGCAGCCGTAAAGCAATTGATTTTGACAGCTTTTGCTGATTTCCTGCATTTCTTGCACTTCCACAGACATCTGAAATGCCTCCTAGCCAGATGTTCAAATATTGAACTGAATATCGACATCCAAGAAGTCTTCAGATGTCCAAATACTGAACCTGATTTACACTTCATACAGACGTACAGATATGGTCCTGGTCTAACCAACACAACTTAGACGTAATCTGGGTGTCTGGAAGACATCGCATTGATGGGTTTGTGCTCTGCTGCGTCAGAAAACTAGCTTTAGCATAGCTGGTTTGGTAAATTTGCTGATTCTTATGACATTTTTGGTCTTTGATTGTAATATTTTTTGATTGGAATATATTCAGAATAAACCTTGAACACAGTTTATTTGATTTAACTGTCAACACTAAAGCATTTAGTTTTAAGTGTAATTTGGCAGCTGCAGCTCTGTGTTGTAGATACTGTTGATGCTGTCAAGGTTTAGCTAGAAAACAAATTCATACGCAAAAGTTTGTGTTAATATTTGGTTGCAGATACATTTGGAAAATATTTGGTTGCAGATACATTTGGAAAATATTTGGTTGCAGATACATTTGGAAAAACATGCAAAAAACTGCCCAGAATGAAAAAATCATAGACCCAAAGAATAAAGTTTTTATAAAGGTTATCAAATCAAAAGACTGTTAACTTATCAGAATAAACAGATGAATATAAAAACAAAATACGATTTATTTTTTGCCATAAGATCCTCCACTGTATCAGAAAGCAACAGCTTCCACGCTTGGCACACAGTCTGTTTTAATCTTTATAAGATGTTGTGTGGTTATGGATTTTCCTGTGTAAAGTATTAAATTCTTATGTTATTATTTGTTAGAAGCAATAACAAAAAGGAACAGTATAATTTTATGTTGGTTTATATTGATTAATTGGAATTGAAAGTAAAGTATTAGAAATCCTGAATTTGTCAATTCAGAATTTAAACAGAATGTAATTAATGTATCCAATAATAATGCCAACAATGTATGATTACATTTAAATAGTATAACAAAAGGAAAGTAAAACTTTAAAGGGGGAAGTTCTTTACCATCCTACCCTTACGGTGCATTGCCTGGATGATTTGGATGCTTGTCTGTTGAGTTTTATGCAACCTATTAACATCTAAACTTATACCTGTTTTTTAGAAAATGATCAACCAAACACAGCTTTTTGATGGTATGTCTCATGCTTCTGTTGCTAATCTTTGGCTGGGGCATAATACTTGGGGATTTTTCTGCAGGTGTATCTGCTTATTTTGTTGGTGACCACAACTATAGAACTAGACTGAAATGAAGGGTAAAGAAAGAGTGTTTGGAAATAAGTGCTTATATTCTTTTCAAAGGCATGTGTTTAATGCATGATCAAATAAACATTTCTATGAATGGTTCATAGTTCAGGCTGGTGTTATTTTTAACCCGGCCAGCTCACCAATCATTGGCTAACTCTGGAAATATTATGAAATGCTTCTCTGTCCAGCAGTGTGTACCAGATGCTCTGAATAACATCCAGTGCGCTGACAGCACTTCTGTTGCTGGAACTGAGTGCAAAGCGCAGTCGGGGTTCTTTTTAGCAAGGACATGAAAGAACCACTGGTCCACTTCCTTTGAATTCTGTTTTCCTAACGTTATATACAAGCATGCGTCTATATAAACACTACCTACCAATGCTTAATATAGATGCCTGTATATATGTATTTTTAATTAGTAGTAAAGGTTGCTTGTATACCTCATAGAACATGGACATTGTCACACACCAGAATCACTGTAAGATTCTAGTGTATCTTCTATATCACTACAGATCCATTAGCACAGTCAGCAGAACATCTTTTAAAAGAGATGAGGGGAGAGAGGGAGGGAGAGAGGGATGTGTATCTAAGATACTTCACTTCACTTAAGGACTGTAATTACCTTGCATGGTGCACTTTATAGTGTTAAAGTGATGTCATTATAACGCCTTACAACATTAGAGCTATTATGACATTTAGTTTCTTAACACGTGTTATGGAACCAGACATAATCATCATCTCACTTTATAAAGTGTTCTGTTTGTGATTATACCTACTTAAGAACAATTATACACGCTTGTGGCAGGCATCATCACCAATTAAGTATAGTGGTTGATAAATGTATCTTCTGTGCACTGCATTATAAACACAGGATTCATGAGAAAAGTTGCCAAATAATTGGAGTGAGAATAATTAGAATACAAAAAAGATATATAATAGCGCCACCTAGAGGGCTCATACACACACACAGAGATGAAGTCATTTTGACGATCATGTGGTGCAAATTTATTGTACAAGGTTCAAGGCAAGGGTTCGGTAAGGGTTGGTGAGGTACTGGAAGGTGTTCAGGGAAGTGCAGGGTCCGGGTCAGGAGTGCGGGGAAGGGTGAACGTTCATGAAAGAGGTGTCCCCTTATATAGGGAGTCCTATTTCCTTCATGGTGTTCACTGTGTGGCCAACTGTGCATTGCATTAGGGCGCTCTTCCCTCGGACACGTGCTTCTGCCGGTCCAAGACAGAGGTGCTAAAGAGGCGCTTCACTTCTAGTGGCTCTCGTCCGTTTCAGCACCAGTGCCATCTGAGGAGCCCTTGCTTGTGGCACAATATATAGAACCCTGTAATTTACACTGTTAAGTCGTAAGTTGTTTCTATGCAAACAAGTTTTATTGCATTGCTTGAACAGTTTTAGGATGTTCTCCTATTTTCGAGGAATCATTAATTCGAGGAGTGCACTAATATTTTTAAGCCAGTGCAATTTTTTAGCCTGGACCACACCCTGATTTTGTCAGATTCTCATTGGTCAGTTCTGTTTTTCATGCACAACATTTATTATAGATGGTATGGTATTGTTAGGACATCTGAGAGGCATAAATAATCTAGACTAAACTATATTCAGATTTCTGTGCTCTAACAGATCAGGGTCTAGCATCTGAATGCAGATCCACATTAAAAGTAAATATTAGATATGTCTTCATATAACCAGGCATGTCTACTGAATTCTGTAGCTGTTACTTTCTGTTATAGCCCTTGGCAACAACAGCCTACCGTGAACAACAACTAGAGGTCTGTATGGGTACGGAACCGAAGCCCGATCCTGACCCATACCAGCGGTCTGACCTGACCCGGCCCGACTGGCGCTACGAAATATGAAACTTCTATCTGACTCTAACAGAAAGCCTTAATACACATTCGGTGAACTTAACAAGCAAGGAGGAAGACCCACTGTGACCTTACAGAGAACAGAGAGCAACACAGAACAGTAAAAAAGGGAGACAGAGAGAAACTGTGAGAGTGTGCACAAAGTCTAAAAATCGCTCATTTGAAAACAAATCCGAGCCTGATGATGTACATGACAAATCAGCTTAATTCTGGGCCAAAACCTGATCATTTGCTTTTCAGTTGACTGAATAATCACTCATGGTTAATTACGTTGTTTTGTATTGTTAAACATGATTAATCAGAATCAGAAAACTTTATTTGTCCCGGTGGAAACTGCTTATGAAATGACCTTCAGAGACAAGAACAATATAAAATATAAATAAATCCAATTAAAGCTCTGCCGAAAATACTCAGTATGAAATACACTAGGCTTTATATACAAGTGCGGGGATGTTAATTTTTACATTTAATTATGTTTTAATTGCACACATTTATTCCATTAATTAAGCTTTACAGTCATGTTTTATATGATATATTAGTTACATGAGTCGAAATGTAATTGGAAACTTTACTTACAGTAGCGTCAGATACCGCACTGGCAGATACTGTTGTTTAAAGTGACTCACAATATTTGTGTAGGTGAATGTAGTGTGAGGAGTCTTGTCCAGGGACTCTTCTGATGTCAGAATTGAAGTTATTAGGTCTAGTTTTACTCACTATGCTACACCAACCATACAAGGCAACAACAGATGACAAATTTGAGCTTATAAACAGAAAGCCAAACAGAATCCTCCAAAGCTTGAGCTCCATGAATTCAGATGTAAAACCCATATCATTAAATTGTCAGTAAATTGCTTAAAACTGTAAACAAGACTCTAATTTAAATGTTGTCCCATCCATTTTATCATAACTGTTGCATATGAACTGTTCTTCACTCAAATCACTTAATATATTTCAGCATTTGAGTTTACAGTAAAGGAATAAATTCATCAAACAAAAATTCTGGTCCATAGTCAATAAAATGCAGTAGTTCAAAGGGAAAATATCAAAGAAAAAAACAAAGAAAATGAAATGTATGGTGCTAATGATATGGAGCCTTTCACCTTCATAATTCATAAATAAAAACTTTTTAATAATCAATTTAGTTATTATAGGTGTTTTTCATCTCATTGTATTTTTTGTATAAGCAATAAGTCACTTAAATTTATACACACACACACACACACACACACACACACACACACACACATACATATATACCTACAGAGAGAGTGAGAGAGACCGTATATGGAGTGGAGTGGGGGCCAGTTTTGTTTTGTATTCTAGACTGATGGCTAAAACATGTTTGACCAAATAGCGTTTGCCACTCCATGCGCACATCCAGCTTCCACCGTGTCGCTCTCAGTTGAGGTGGTGGATGGGTATCGATCGCTCTTGTCCTTGCTTGTGCTGATACTGTAGACAGTGTCAAGGCTGCAGGTCTCCTGTGGGGCATCTTGTATGTGCCATCAAATGCAAATGCAAACTGCTCCGTAACCCTTTGAGGAAATGTCGAAGACCGCACTTTGTACCACAAAAATGATAGGGACTTAAAATATTTTGACTGTAGGCTATAAAGTAATCCCAGAGTTACATTCCCAGAGCACCCGTGTTTAGTGAAAAACTGTGTTGTTGTGTTTTGGTTAAACAAAATGCCTAAAATGCCTATTTTTGTAGTGTAAACCCTAAATATGCCCCCAGATATATTCAATTGAATTTTTAAACTCAGTTTAATACATTACCCTTAAAGAAAATGTAAAGATAAACCATATCTGTACTGTACAGTTTACACTGAGCTCCTGCAGTGCTAGAATGTAAATACGATATTACCGCTGTACTTCATGACATTTTCTTTGGTTTGTGCTGTCTTTCCTTTTGTGTAAGTAGGGTAAATACAGTAATAATTATTTTTACAGTACAGTAATTTACTGTTCATCTGACGGAGTTATATTGGTGCAGGGCATTTGGGCGGCACAGGGCTTTTAGAAGAATGAAAGGAAAACAGGAGGGCAGCAGCCAATAACTGGAAATTCAGCTGAATTTATATTTGGATTACAGTTTATGGTTTTAGTGTCACGGTTTGGTCAGTGGCCATTGGGGCCACTGCCTTTCTGTTTGATGTCTGGGACTTTTATTTGACTCCCTGGTCTGTTTAGTTTTTTTTGTCACGTGTCTTGGTTTCATCTGTTTTGTGTTTAGGGTTTATGACTGGCTGTATTTAAGTTCTGTTTTGCTTTCATACTGTGTCAGTCCATCGCCTCATTTTAGCGCCTCATTTTCCTTGTTTGCAACCTGCATCTCGTTTCTCACGTTCATGTTCTAGTAATGGCCACTGAGCCAGGTTTGTTTTCCTGTTTTGTTTTGCTTTAAATAAAAACCACAGAAATGGATTCACGATCTCGAGTCTGGTCCATTCCCTGAGGTAGTTCATGGTCGAGGGGGGCTAGCCCCCACGACCGTGACATTTAGTAAATGATATATTTTTAATAATTTAGAACTAAAATGAGCAAAAGAATGAGGAGAATAGCATGAAATGGTACAAAGAACAGAGCTGAACTGCGAGAGGTTTAAAAATGGTGAGGTTACCTAGAAGTGGGAAATAATTCTGGAGCTCCATGCAGTTCCTCTGGTATGTGCCTAGCTGGTCCTACAGAACAAGATGGCAAGCTGGAAAACATGGTGTGGCCAGAAGTCTCCAGACTTAAACCCCATCGAGCTGTTTTAGGATTAACTGGACAGAAGAGTGATTTTTAGAGTGTTTTTATGAGTTTACAGCTGTGTTAGGATCGGTGATGCTAGAGTGTGTTTCAACCTACACCAAAATTCCGATCTGTGGATCTGTGCCATAGCTCGAGGACCCCCTGTATATGAGTTCACTTCTTACTCACTGGACAGACATAAGTACCCACTTACACTTACACTTACAGTTACGGCATTTGGCAGATGCTGTAATCCATACATACATCTGTGCTTAAGTAGTACACATCTGTTCTTCAAACCTGTAAAGCTAGCCCTTCTTTTTCACTCCTGCCCCGTGTCCATGCCCTAACCCGAGCTCTGGGAGACTACAGTAATAATATAATTAGTTCAATCATTTTGGATCATTTCTGTTGATACATTCATACTTAAGAAATTAAGTTACTTAAAACACGATACTGAATAACAAGGGACTGGCAGTGTGTTAATAATCTAACAATAATGACAGTGGACTTATGTTTTCCTCTGGTCAGATTTCATTTGATACACTTGAGCAAAAGGAGAGTTTGAGGCCACAGAGAGACAGATGGATGGAGGGAGAGACAGAGGGGATAGAGAAAGCGCACATTGATTCCAATTGTCTTTGTTGACACTCATACGTTACGTGACGAGCCTGTTCTCCATCAGCCCCGAGTGGTTTTGCCTGACCTCTTGTAAATGTGCTGCATGTGTTGGGCTCTGCAGCAAATCTGTTTTCCCCACCGTGGCCTTCTCTTCCCCCCCAGTCTCATTACCCTCATATTCTCTTACAGTACTTCTCTCAGATGAGCCACACTCTGAAAAGATCACCCACACTCACATGGGTATTACACCGCTCACATTTGCACCAGTGGTAAATGGCATGAAATTGTGTTCTTTCCCACTGGGAGAGGACAGAGAGGGAGGAGAAGAAGAATGACCTAGAGATATCTCTCTCACTCTTTCTTTCTTTCTTTCTTTCTTTCTTTCTTTCTTTCTTTCTTACTGTCTCTCTCTTTCCTCCATTCTCTGTTGTTTCTCTCTCTGTCTCTCTCTCTGCCTCTCTGTTCTATTCTGTTCTATTATGTTCTCTGTCAACCCTTTCTTTTCCTGTGTCGTCTAGCTCACACTTTTTCGGTTTCTTGTTAATGATCTGTTTCTTTATCTCTCTCCCCCCCCCCTCTCTCTCCCCCGCTCTCTCTCTCTCTCTCTCTCTCTCTCTCTCTCTGTATGTCTTTGTCTTACTGCTTTTGTCTCTCTCATAAATGATTACTTTTCATTTTTTTTCTTTCATTCTTTTGTCACCAAATTTGCTTTTTTCTTATTCTGAATTGCAGCCTCTGTCTCTGTCTCTGTCTCTCTCTCTGTCTCTGTCTCTCTGTTTCTCTCGCTCTCTGTGACTTGGAAGCTGCCCACTTTGATTCCATCATGTCTCTTAGTGCTGAGTGTGTTCTGGGCCAGAGAGGGGAGAGAGATCATTTTGACAACTGGTGTCCTCCTCAGGCTGGCACTGTAGAACAGTACAGTGCCCAGATCGCTCTCTCTCTCTCTCTCACACACACACACAAACAAATCTTGCCTGTTTCAGACTGTCCAGAGGGTCATTCTCCGTGTTCCAGATGGAGATCATAACTGGACAAAAGCAGGATATGAAGCGGAGTCTTCCCGACATTACAGGAGCCTTACCAATGATCTAATTGTCCAGGATCTCACCTAAAAGAGTCTTGGCAGTAACAAGTAATGAATTGAACCAAATAAAAGAGGAAAAAAACTGCACCAGTTTTGAAAAATTCTCTTTTTCTGTGTGTGCATTAAACTCAATCCAGTGTCCAGACGAACTGTTTATGACTATAAAGGTGATCTTCTTATGCTTTTCTTCATATTCATGCAGTAGCTATAGCAATATAAACCCCAACAGAATCTGTTGGTATGGTGTAATAGCAAGAGTTGTGAGTGACAGGTAACGTAGTGGTTTTGAAACATTAATAATAGTAATAATAAATTCATTAGTACTGAAAGGATTCATGCAGTCCATTAATGAGCGGATCAAGAAACTCAAAGCAAGTTTTTTTTGCTTTGATGGAAATAGCAAATATTGCACCAGCTTGTTGAAGTTACATTTTTCAAACAAGGGGAGTTGCTGTTGCTCCAGTGGAACATTTGGTATCCCTGTACAGATGCATCTGTCCATTCTATCGAATTCAATGGCCCAGAGGAGGTCAGTTTATGCCCCTACTCCACTCCCTCCAGCTCCCAGCCAATAAACATTAATCACAATTATCAGCTCCTCAATACACTCTCTTGCTCAGCCAATCATGCTCTGAAAAACAAGCCTCGGCCCAACAGCATCTCTTTGCCGGCTCTTTGTGGCCAAACTAAGGTTCCATTCTGCAGCAAATTGTTTGTACAGTCTCCCGTGTTCGAGCCAATATGCCTCCAAATAAACTCTGTTCTCAGCCATTAGTTCTGCAGTCTCCCTCTCCACAAGACTCCTAATAGGCTCCTGCCTGGGACAGGTGCTCTGCAAATTGGTTCTTCTCAATGATTAACGAGATGAGATTTATCAGGGGGCCGTGGGTGGACGGGGCAGGCCAGGTGGCATAGCGAGCCGCTTCAGTTGGCACAGTGACAGCGTCACGTCCAGCGTCTCAGACTCATTTGGCTTGCTGGTTCTGACATTAACAGATTAATAGATTGATTAAACATTTAGGCAGACGTTAGGACACGGACAGGCTCTGTACACTGTCTCAAAACTGTGAATATGTGCTTGTGGGTTTGTGTGGGTGTAAACCGCCCATCAAAAATTTGAGGTATGCCTTGCAGCAAATGGTATGATGTCACATAGAACCAAAGTTATTTGAATGACAAAAGCATCATTTATCTTAATAATAATAAAAAACACTACTGTTTTATTTTAAAAATGGCATCACACACAAATGTACACAAAGAACAAAAATGATTAGTTTCTTTATTTTAGGTCTTGGAGGCAAACGAATAAAACACAAGGTCTTTGACCCTGGGAGAACTTTCAGGATAGTCACCGCCCACAAGTGGGTGGGGAAAACCTGCAAAGGGCGGGGCTCCGGAGAGCAGTTGAGCAGTGGCGCGGGGAGCGTGTAGGTGAACAAATGCCCATTTTAGATTGATTTACACAGTTTATGTTTGTTGAAACTAGATTTTAGTAATACACTTAGAGTTTTCAGAGTGTTTCAAGGTTAAATATGCTATTCTAGTCAGAATCTTTCACACTGGTGGGGTTGGGACTGCACTCTCTAAAAAGCTACCTGACAAAGTTATTACGCGAAATGGTTATTAATACATTGGCTGGCCCCCAAGACATAAGCTGTTCCTGAAACCGTGCCCTGTTCACTGCAGAGTGTACTGTTTTATGATTCTTCCATTCTGGAGAAGTGTCCAAAAACATCTACTGCACTCTAACAGTCTCAGAGTGCACCTCAGTGAGCAACGAACAACCAGTGTTCAGGGGATTGCAATGTTTGACCTGAAAATTTACATGAAGAGGAGGATTACTGAGTAAAGCAACCATGGCAACATCTTGAAATACAGTATCTGCTGCTACACAGTAACAGGAAAGACCATTTGAACATCATGAGCCCTAAATCATTTACTGCCATCACAAACTCCCATTACAGTGTTCTACTGAATAGTGAACACCTGTCTTTTTTTTATCCTTCCTTCCTTCCATTATTCTTTTGTTTATGTATTAATTCCTTAATTCAGTAATTCATGTTATATTCACCCTTTGATTAATTCAGTTGTTGATATGTCCCTTCATTAATGTATTAATTCCTTCTTTCATTCATTCATATGTTAATTCCTTCATTAATTAATGTATTAATGAATCCCTTCAATAATTAATTTGGACATTTACACTACTTGCATGGCAAAAGGCAGAGAAAACTTTGTATCAAGGTGACCCATTTTCCTGGTTTAGAAAAAAACCCACACTTTTCTGCTTTGTTAATCCCAGCGTTTAATGGACACAATATGAAGATTATGGTATGTACTATTATGTCTTGTAGCCGGTATGCAGGTGTAATCAGAACTGTGAAAATGGAAAGTAATTATTTAACAATAAGTGTCACAGACAGGTGCCATCTGTGTGTATGACTTTGCAATGACCCTTGGTTCAGGATTGAAGAAATAAGAAGAGAAACAGTTGACGGCTCATCACAGGTACATTGGTTGCTCGTCAGACGGGGTGTAATGTAAGAAAAGGCCTGATATCTGAGGTCTTATATCTCTGGCATGTTGACGTGGAAAGTAAAAATAGCTGTCGTGCTCAGATGAGACATAATGATCTGGAAAATTCTTCTCAAACCGAGACGAAAGAAAAGATTCAGCACAATAAGAATCTCTCTTTCATGTGAACAGATAAAAACAGTTCATGGTGGAAAAGTTTAACCGTGTGTTCATCACATCCATGTTAAGATTCATGCAGAGTTAGAGATCAGAGAGTTAAAAATACCGTGCTTAGCTACAAGAACAATCTTGCCTTGATACTTCGTCTTTGAACTCACAGGAAACGTGCCTTAGCTACCAGTTTCTTTCCTCAGACATGCTTATTTACCAGTTATGCACAAAGCCGGTGATGTTGTGAAGTTCAGTGAAAAGCCACAGTTTAACTAGAACATCACTGTACTAAGGGCCTGGAATGATACCATGTTTTCCAATCATTTTTATTCTAGCTGTTTTTCCTTATTCTATGGACTCTAGGAGATTATTCTTCACATTTCCATCATCACCCAAATTTCAGACTGAAATGAATTAAAAAAACTGTGATAAGCTCTTGCATGATTTATTGATGAAACTACAACTTAAAGGTGGAAGGGCTGAGGGGTATGTATGACATAAATGTGCTGAACTGGGTTATTGATTGACATTTTTTATCACTGTAAATAATGCAGTTACAATTAATTAATATTTAATGAATCCAGTGCATATTATCATGTTTTGCTTTGTGACATTAAGACATTTCACCGCATTGTTACAGTGCTAAAGGCCAGTGTTTATAAGGCTCCTACGTAAACATGCTTTCATGTTGGAATAAGCTTTTCCATATGTGGTGTCTGGTACTTGTGAAGGATTTACATACGTGTCATGAAGCTTTAGGAATGTTGGCCTTCGGTCAGGGCTATAGGCTTTTGGTACAAATTTGTTGGACCTATCAAAATATAAGAAGTGTAGATGTGGCTGGTGGCAGTGGTGTGACTGGAGTGTGCAGTAGTGCTTATCTAAGCAACCAACCAAGCAGCATGCTGGAGGCCGGCGGATAACTTTATACACACTGTTTATCAGGCCACTCTCTGGCTTCACATCTTGACCTCCAGAAGCTGCATTACATTTTCTTTCGAGTAGAAATGTACAGCCTGGACCCTGAGACTAAATATATTGCCATATCTTGTGATGCTGTTCAATGACTTGTCAACATAGAAAGTACTTGTGATGTGATTTTTAAAGTAAAGTGACTCCTAGTAGTCAAGTGAGAACACAGCACAGAACACAGAGTGAACTGTGTGAAAGTCTTTATTTGTATTCATCCCATTCACAGAGAGAGAGAGAGAGAGAGAGAGAGAGAGAGAGAGAGAGAGAGAGAGAGAGAGAGAGAGAGTATATGTATGTATATGTATGTCATCCAAGTGTTCCTAGAAATTCTTCAATTGCAGGAGCTCCCAGCTTTTCTAAGAATTGACTAGGAATATTAATTTTCATAATGCAGCTTTTATGATATCAGTATAGCAAAGAACAGTATTGAAATCAAAGTTAACATATGAGATATGCAGATCCGATTAGACTGCTGGCAATAGTCTGCAGCCGAAACTCCCCATGTGTTTCAGTGTAGAGCAACAGAAAGGGTTCAGATAACAATTAATGAAAAATATTAAGAATGTAATTATAAATATCATTACTCCACGTCATAATATTATAGCTGTAATCTTAACTCATGCTTCTCTCTGCCTTTTCCTTGTGTCTCTCCTTTCCTAAGAGGCCAACTATAAAATATAAATTGTTATTAACTAGGGTTGTTAAATATCGCGTTAACTATTTGCGTTAATTTATTTTCTGTAACGCTTTAAAATAACTTGATCGCGCGCTTAATTTGAAAATTAAACGCCCCTCTGCATTGCAGTACC
>JBBPDB010000002.1:1678838-1691623 GCA_037974465.1 Brachypetersius altus | reverse complement strand
GTAGGCTGTACTGCAGATGGGCCAGGTCACTAAGTCTAGTGGAACTGATTATTACACCCTCACGCACACACACACACACACACACACACACACACACACACACATACAGAACAATAGGAGGGAAAGTGCTGCAAGACAAAGCGTCTGTTTCTAATCTTCTGATATTTGTCACATCTCTGCTTCACTCCTGCAGGAAATCAGTCCATTTATCTTTCTTCTTCCTCCTCTCTTCTCTTTCCTCACCTTATACTTTACACTCTCTAACCCTCTACTGCAGCAGAAAAAAAGAAAATAACTGTCTTCCAACCCCCACAGGTTGACTGAGGGACAGAGAGAGAGAGAGAGAAACACAGAGAGAGAGAGACAGAGAGAGAGACAGAGAGACACAAAGAGAGAGAGAGAGGGAGAGAAATAGAGAGAGGGAGAGAAACAGATCGAGAGAGAGAGAGAGAAGGAGAGAAACAGATAGAGAGAGGGAGAGAAACAGAGAGAGAGAGGGAGAGAAACAGATAGAGAGAGAGAGAGGGAGAGAAACAGATAGAGCGAGAGAGAGAGGGAGAGAAACAGAGAGAGAGGGAGAGAAACAGATAGAGAGAGAGAGAGAGAGAGGGTGATTGATTGGAAGTGTGCAGAAGGATAGTTTTATTTATCTGAGTGTAAATCATGTTTCTCTGTTATTATGTTGAAAATATCTGTTTTCTAATAATCCGTGATTAAAGATTCCTCTCATGGACTCATTGATTTTCTGCCACTGTTACTCTGGATATGGGAAGATGTGAAGCGTGTGTGTGTCGATCAGTTCAGCAGCCAATCAATAACCTTTATTATTAATCTGGATGGTCCTAAATCATATTTCAACGAGAGCCCCCTCTCCCTCCCAGCTCCAACCTAGCAACAGTTGCTATGGCCCACCACCAAATATAAAAAAGGAGAGAAGGCTCAAGACTTTTGCACATGCATGGGTCAAGTGCTTGGAAATTCACTGTTTTTGTGATGTCACAATAGCCAGCACATTTGCATATTATCACTCTTCCAGCTTATAGTAGTTTAGCCCCGCCCTCTTTAAGTTCTCAGGTACATTTAAAGATTACTTTGTAAATAAGGCACAGCACAGACCAGCCAATCAGAGCTCAGGCTATTTAAATACAGTACTGAGTAAGTCTTAGTCCCTTGTCACGGTCGGGCCAGTGGCCAGTTAGAGCCACTACTTTTTGTTGCTGTTCTGATTTTGCCCTGTTCTCTGTTCTGTGTGTTAAGGGTCTTTTATTTTGACGTGTGCTCTGTTCCAGTTTGGTCACGTGTCTGTGTTTCCCTGTGTCATGTGTTCCTGTGTCATGTGCTTCAGTTGCATCTGTTTTGTGTTAAGGCCCTGATGTCTCTATGTATTTAAGCCTGTTTCTGTTAGTCGTTCCCCATGTGTCCATCGCCTGTTGTTTCTTAGTCCTGGTTATTCTGCTGTTTCTGGTATTATTACGGCCACTGTGCCTGGATTTTGTTTTTCTGTTTATTTCTGTTAATAAATGCACCGAGTATGGATCCCTGGTCTGGTCGCTCCTTACTCCAAGGTAGCTCCGGGTTGGGGGTTAGCCCCCCCCTCCCGTGACAGCCTGCAAAGTAAACTATATATCTGTAGTGAGTGTACTGGGATTAACATTTATACTACTGACACCTACCAATCATTATTATTGCAAAATAAAAGGTGTCATAAACCCTAACTACTGTGAAGTGGATTTTATCATCCAAATGTGATCAATCCACTGAAAAGTCTAAATGTATTCAACGTATGACACACAGTTCTGGTCTATAACATGAAGAGGTCGGGGTCAGTGCAATCAGGTAAGAACAAAGCACCCTGGTGGGGCAAGGAAATGAGATGGAAATGAAAAGCGAATGAGAAATTCGCAGCAGGTCTGCCTCAGGAAAGGAAGGCTGTGAGGATTTAATGAAAACCTTTAAAAGATTTAAGTATCTTTGGCTTCATCTGGCCTAATCATTTTATCTCTCACAGTTATACATTTCAAACATTTCAACGTTAGAGAGTAACTGAGGGGAACTAGGCAGGTATATATTCCTCAGCTGAGATTTTTTTTTCTTTTCTTCTTGGGATTTTTCAGGCCGACCACTTTCCAGTAAAAGTTTGAACTAAAAGTGTATTGAGGCAGCTCCTCCAAATCCTGGGGGACCCAACTGTATCGCGGTAGGACGCCTGATTCATTTGTCTTGTGTGTGGAGAGAAAAAACGCCCCTCATGTGGTTTTTTTTTCTTTTTTCCCCTCCTTTCCTCGCTCCATCACACTTATCTTTAAGATAATATTTATTCACTGTGTTCCGCTGAGCCATGACCCTTCAAGCATGCCGCTTCATTCTCATTCTGCACACAGGGCCAGACGAGAGGCCTGTCTGCTCTTCAAGGCCAGTGGTCGTCGGAGCACATAGCACTCTACCTCTTCTTTTTCTTTAGTGAAAGACCCACCATTAACAGCATAGATAAAAAAAATCAAGGCTGGTATTGCGATGCAGAAGGTGACAACATCCTCCAAAGAATTTACTGTGTCCTTTCCCATAAATGCAGGTGGACGTTTCGATTTTTTGATCAAATTTTGAGCAAGAGAAAAGCACGAGATCAGAATGCTTGGTTTTAATTGACTCTCACAACAAAAATATATAATAATACATTCACAATTTTCCTAAGATGTTTAGATGTTTTTTTATTTCTTCACAATAAAGACCCAAGGTCAGTCCAAAAGACCTTCACAAGTCACAATATAATGTATAACCTATTACACTCAAACCTTCAGAAAGGTCACCAGAGGAGGAGAACGATAAAGCACATGAATGTCCATTTTTAGTTTATAGGCTACAAGCAGGCTGCCCCCAACACCTAATTTAATCCACTTCAAACTGTCCGCCAGGTCTGCTCCTCACATGAGGCACCAAATATTACATATGTGCAGTCTTCTGAATGACTAACCTTGCCCTGAAATTGCCAGACATGTAAAACCCAATGAGGTTAGTAAAAACCTGCATACTTTATGGTGCACAGATTAGTCAACTAATGAATACACTAGTCATCACCGTGGGCAACAGAAAGCTAGTCAAGGACAGTGCCTGAAGTACCACAGCAGAAAATGCCACCTAGCAGGAGAACTGAGAAAACAGCTTTTGAGCTGAACACAAAGTCGAGGTCCTTCATTGGTGTGGAAATACTGCAAGAGATGAAACCATTTCCACTGCATGCCGTGTCAGGCCATGCTGAAATAGTATCTTTAGACCATGCAGGTTTTGAGAACTGCCTGCTTTAACATCGACCATGAATGTGTAATCGACCAATCACAGAGCTTTTAGCACAATGTGTGCTTAAGCAAAACAAATTTGCATTATATTCCAGTTGGCAAACAAATAGGTGTTGTTTACTTGCTACTGAAAACTTCAAGCTAAATCCTTGAATAGAATATAAACAGAACGGCATGATTTTTTTTTCAGCCCAGCAACTATTTCTGGTTCTGAAAGGCTTATTGACCATTGCTGTGCAAGAACGACATGCTTGATTGTAGACTTTAGGCGGAAACACAGTGTATTTGTTACCCAATGGAATAATAGGGCTGCATATAAGCATAAATAGTCATGAAAGGGAGGTTTCTGAAATGTGTGGTTTACATCCGGTCGCCTGTATAACTAGAAGCAGTGTATGAGTCAAGGACTAATAGAAATAGAACAAACCTCATGCGAAGCATATATTGTATCCTGAGGTGGGTAGTAACGAGCTACATTTACTTATAAACTTTACTTGAGTATATTTGTGAAGAAGAACCGCTACTTTTGCTCCATTACAGTGAGACACATTCTGCTCACTACTATTATTTTTATTCATGATATTCAGTACATAGTGGTTTGTTTTGTTTTGTCAGACTTCCGCCAAAAGTACTGTCACATGACTCTTTTTGGCCAATCAAACGTAGCCACTAACAACCCTTGACTCCATTTCACCAATCAAATGAAGCCAGGCAGTCACATGACTGCACACAAAATCTCTGCAGCCCCGCACAGAAGTCATGTGCTGTTACATGTGGCTGCCTAAACATGTCGACATTCCAGCAGGGGCAGACTGGCAATCTGTGCGTTCTGGAAAATCTGGTCCTGCTGTCCGGTGCACAGCGGTTGACTTGTCTTTCTCGGCCAAGAAGCAGATACCTGCGTGCCCCTAAACATGCAAATGAACGCCAGGACCCGAGGTTCTCCAGATGAGCATTTTTCCTTTTCCCAAAAAATCAACTTTAATAACTGAATGTTCACTTGCAGCCTAATATACCCCACCCCTCCCACTGCTACAGATATTGCCGTTTATATTGTGTGAACTTTTCACCATGAATACACAAATATAAATTCTAAATTCTGATATAAACCACTTGAATATCACTACTTAATTTAATAACTTCAATGAAACTACTGAAAGTCATGTAGTTATGACAGGTACTCATTAAATCTGAACTCCTTGAGTTGAAGGGCATTAGGAACATTTCTCTCGTCTCATTTTGGAGACAGCAGTGTACCACTGATGAGCTCTCTCCACAGTTAGTTTGATATTTGACCTTCATGACTGATATTTCCCTGCCTGCTGTTCTGTGGAACACAGCCTAGAGCAAGTCTCCAAGACCATTCGGAGACCATTTCACCTTGAGTCCATTAGCTTAGTCAGACTATACTGACTTTGGCCCATTTGTACCCTGGAGCATCCTGCCTTCGGCCGTTGCGTCCATCTGCTGGCTGTCTGTATCTTTCCTCTCTCCCACTCTCTTCTCTGCGAGTTCCGCCCCACGCACCGATCACTTTCTCAATTCTCTCTGTGCCTGGGCGCTGCTTTATCTCCCCAAACAGCTGTCAGTATCGGGACAGGGTCTCTTCCCCTTTCCAGCATGCCTCCTTCCACATCCCCAGACAAACAGATGGAGCACTGCTGTCCTCCGTATGCAAGTTGTTGGAGGGCGAGGCCTACCGACAGACAGCAGCCGGATAACAGAGGTGCATCTTAAATGGTTCTCCCTGTCAGAGTGGCAGACAGCTGGAGACCTGGGGCTCCTGGTGGTTCAGCACAATGGAACTGAACATCTCAGGTCGAGCCTAATTAATCTCAGGCTAATCCACTGCTGTCTTGCAGGGCATACTGCACAGAAAGAATTCACACTCACCACAAGCATGAACGCTGTATGTGAGTAATCTTTGAGGATTTTACTTGTTTGTTTCTGGATGTGCCCTTAGGATATGGGCGATAAAAGCATTACAACTTTTCAAACTAATTAGTTTCATCCCCCACTTTTTCCTTCCTGGACTACAGACGATCCGGTGAACTGGTTAAAATATGACTGGGCCTAAAATACAGCAGTAAAAACAGCTGTGAACAGGTATGAGTTGGAAACGTGAAATAGTTTGAAAATAGTACATGAGATTAAAATAATTCAACCAATAATGTGAAAATGCTAAAATACTTGTTGGGTGTTGGTTCGTTTGACAGGCTAGTTTTCACACAGATAGATACAAATGTCTTAGTTACCTGAAACTTTTTCAGGATCAGTTTTTTCATTATCTGTTAACATTATAAGGTGTGTAAGCTGAGTTAGCTAACTGTTTTGTTGAGTTTTAGCATAGCCCTTAATAGCTACAAGATTAAGAAGCTGGCTAATCTCTTATACAAACTGTAAATAAGACATACATTGTCTTTCCGTCCTAGTCACGTCCCTGTTTCACAGTAGGTATACACCCATGCTAAAATATCAAGGTGAAAGTCATCATAGCTTGCGTAGTATAGACCCAGCTCCCAACCCAACTTTGTGAATAGATTAATGGCAATATTTTTTTATGAGCCAATAAGAGACTCACTTTAACGCAGCACGTTAATGCCGATAACGGCTCACAACTAGCTATTATACAGTAAAATAATAAAATATAACTTACATCACTTGCATCCATAATATGCAATTAATGTGTTGTTAAACTTGATAGACAATCTGAAAGACAGCCAAATATTATCTTGATGAATAGATACAGAATTCAACTGAATGTGGGAGTCCTTTGAACATGCCTCAGCCAATAAAGTTTAAACTCACACAGTAAACACATTTTTGCTATTCAAAGCAGACATAATTTGCATTCCAAAAGTTAGGCCATCGCCAAGGAAAGGGGGTCTTTTGTAAGATTCTGTCCTTTGAAAGATTCTTGTTTTTTTCCTCATGCAGTGACTGGTTTCATCCACCAGCACTTGAACTTCGGGTCAGATGTGTGTGCAAAAGAATTATAGCCAGTGGACGCCCATGAAAGCAACACCAGTAGTGTCCTTGGAAATCATGTGGGGTGAATTTCTCTGCATAAAAAGGATTCCTCTTATAAGCACAGCCTTTGATGACTTAACCATCTAGTAATACAGCCTACCTCAACTGCAGCCCAGCTCTTAGACAATCAGCACTAGATTATGGTTGCCAAGCAAGGAGAGTGTCAAGGACTAGTATGGGATGTACATTGTATACAACATTAAACCAGTTTGATGTACAGAATTCCATTGATGTGTACTGCCCATTTTGCAGGGGCTTTGACTTTAGCCAGTCTGATTTCAGAACCAGAACTATCTGTTTTTTTTAAATAAGAATTTGCTAGATCATCTTGTGAGTGCACATGCCACTTAAACTCCCTGACAAATGAGGCAATATAAAAGACACATTACAGGCTTGACGTGACTATGTTCCAACCGATTGAATATGGAGCAGAAGCTGATTAATTTCCATTCGAGTAAGTCTTCACCCCAGGCTAGCCTCACTGCTACGCTCATTTTATTAAGTCGGCGTGAATACCCATGACCAGATGCAATAGAGGAGCCCAGGAAAAAGTCTGTTAATGCCGGACCCTGAGGTGGGACCTATTATGCCCACATGCTTGAATCAGACTTGATGACGTGCATAGAGAGAGAGCAGGAGAGCGAGAGAACGAATAGAATTGGTCTATTGCTTTAGATATTTTCTCAAAAACAAATTTTTAATAAGAACAAGAAAGGCCTGGATCATGGAAGCTCATTCATAGGCGCTCCATTTGTCAATATATTTCTTTCACAGATCAGTCCGTCAGATTAAATGTGATTATAAGTGTCACTTTGGAAGGCTTTGTTATCCAGTACATTGGGACCCTGGTAAATTAATTAGGGGTGAAGCTTATGCTTTCTTTTCTTCAGATTAACTCAATTTATTCACTAAAGAAGAGTTCAGTGTACAACCTTCATGATGCCACGTCTGTAGAGGATCAGGTCACACAGGTCACACTGTGGCCTTATTACATTTCTCAGCACTTTTTCATCTCTATTGCAGTACATAAAAGCCAGCATGGTGAAACTCTGTATGCAAATCTCGGTACTTAATGCTGTGCCTGCCTGTGTCATGTTCTCGCGGTATGAGCACGTTCATGGAATGCTGAACATTCGGTGATAGATCATATTACAGGCTGATCCCTTTCTCAGCTGTTAGCAGGATCAGACACAGGTAGCAGAGAATAAAGATCATCCCTAAAGAGCTCTGAAAAACAGATTCTCAAAAGCCTTTTCAAAAAGTCTTTCTCAGCCACGAATGAATGATTTTAGAATTTCTCAAAAACCCTGATATTCAGTTAACTGACTGCTCATGTAATTTACAAATGGCTTTTTTCTGCATGTAAAGCGTGTTTGAAGAACCAGGATGAGAGTTTGGATAAAAAAAAAAATCACACAGCAGTGCGATGCTACGGTGTTTAAAACAACATTGTGATGAGTGGCTCAGGAATACTGAAAATATGGTGGATCCTTTCCTTTAATGTTTGAAGTGATTTAAATTAAACAGCTCCTTGACTTAAGGGTACTTAGAAAAGTAAAAAATAAAGAATTATAAGAAGAAAAAAGAAAAGAGACATGTTTTAAACCAAAACACATCATGGGTGTTAAAATAGCCAGTTGATTACTCTGTACTAGATGGTTTTTAATACATTGATAATCCAATGAGATGTTCTCGACCCAACTGCATCAATTTGCAAACTTTTCATGTGTTTTTTTTTTTTACTAGACTGAGCATTTTGCAGAGAACGAATATAGCAGAGCTGAGTACTGAAATCGGGTTTTTGTGAGACATTTTAGTACAAAATAAGCAGTGCATTAAATAATCCACGAGAATTGTGGTCAGAAGAAACATGTTAAGTTGCTTGAACATGTGTGTCATTGAAGCTGAACTTCACATGTCTTTGTGTTTAACTGTACTTTCCAAATGATTAACTTTAATGAAGGCTTAGCCCTGTCCACACTGTCACAAACAAGACACTCCATTTCTCGCTGAAAGGATTGCTTCCTATAGCATCCAATTTTATATCAGAAATTAAATTTCCTCTGTTCTAATGACAACATTCAAGCAGATTGTGAATGAAGGCTGAGACTCATTTTACTTAATTTACTGAAGGTGTATTCTGATCCCAATTCTGATGGATTGCTTAATGCATTGTTCATGATGTGGATTTTTGATTTGCTTGGTCTGGGGAATTTGGAGGCCAAGTCAACACCATGAACGCTTTTGTCTTGTCCCTCAAACCATTTCTGATCAGTGTTTGCAGTGTGTCAGGGAACATTATCCTGATTAAATAAGGGTGTCCTATTCTCTGCAACAATGTTTAGGTAGGTGGTGTGTGTAAAAGTACCTTCTACATGAATGCAGGACCCAATGTTTCCCAGCAGAACATAGTCTAGAACATCACACTGCATCAGGTGGCTCTACTTCTTCATACAATGCATTCTAGGGCTACCTCTTCCATGGGTAAGCCACACACACACACACACACACACACACGGCCATCCACATGATGTAAATGTGATCCATCACGACCGGCCACCTTCTTCCACTGCTCCATAGACGTTCTGATGCCCCTTTGGTACTGACCAGTGCATGCTATGAACACCTCACCAGACCTGGCATTTTGGAGATGTTCAGTAGTCTAGACATCACAATTTGGTCCTTGTCAAAGTCACTCAGATCCTTGTGTTCGGCCATTTTCCCGCTTCTAACACATCAACTTCAAGAACTGACTGCTCACTTCAAACAGACCCAGGCTCAAAGCAAAATCACAGAGGGTGCACCAGAGATAAATGGGGGTTCACACATTGGCACAGAAGGGAGCAGTAAAGACTGACATGGCATAAAACACACTCATACACACATCTGATGTCTCACAAGGATTCAAAGTCTGACCTCTGCAAGAAAACTTAAAAAAGCCACACAGTCCTGGACAGGCAGGAAAGTTTTCCTAGCTTTTTAAATGATCTTTTAGGATTTCTTTTCAAATCTAACTTAATTGTTAAAGATCACAAAGAAGCGTATGTTTACTGTCACTGAGGCAGTTTAAATGTTTGCAATTGAGTTTTCTAGCCCCTAAATATGTCAGTGTGATTTAGGATGACAGGCACGCTTACACTCCACATTTGCTTGTGTTACCTATGCAACAGACTGCTAATGCTAACCATAGACAGTGCTACATATCATTTACATTTTCTTTAAGACTAATGAGTTTGGGGGCATATTTAGGGTTTACACTATGAAAATAGGCATTTAGGCTTTTTTTTACCACAACACAACCACATGGTTTTTCACTATACGCAGGTTCTCTTGGAACGTAACCCCTGCGAAAAGGGGTACATACATACACATACTTAGATAAGTTTACAGATATATATATATATATTTGTATAGTGTATTCTTTATACTGTTCTATTGGTCATGTTTTCATTTTATTGTTATTTCATTTCTGCTGTCCACTTTCTGCCATGATAATGCAAATTTCACATTTGTGGGGCTAAAAATGTTTTCTCTTATATTATTGCTGGAGAAATGTTCTCCAATACTCATCTCTGATTACATCCAGTATTGATTTATGATGCATTTAACTGTGTTCTCATGCTTGTCTAAACTATTTTGTGCTGTACGGCTCTACCTCGCAGCGTTCAAAGGCTGAACGGGCACCTGGATTGGACTCATTTTCTGTGAGATGTGATGTCGATAGAATAACCAGCAGTGCATCAAGCAAATAAAACCATGTCACTGCACAGTGGATGATTATAATGATTTATATTGCCTGTCTCTACTGAGCTCTAAGCTGAGGCTTTCGTTAGGCGGCATATGCACTGGAAATCCGAGTTTGTGGGTGTTTTCTCCACATAATTGAGGGCATCAATCACCACGTTAGCTCGATCCTGTGAAGTTATCATTCATCTTTACATAGATCCCCTCAAACATCATTACACTGTTGTCAGTAATCTACTTTCTTATTCATTTTTCTTAAATCGCCTCGTGTGTTTCACCTAACCACTGACATCTACCGTGCTACACTTTTGATTCTGTCTTTATAGTGAATGTTATAGTGAGTCACAGCTTCATTGAATGAATTCAGGTCACCGTATGCTGTAAGACAGGGACAGAAAAGATAAATGTGGTTTACGACAAGTTGGTTTAAAAGGCTTGAAACTGCACGAAGGTCCCTCAAGTCTCTTAGTTCTCACCTTCAGCTGTGCACTGATAAGATTTATAATACGCTCTGCTCTAACAGAGCTCAACAATGTACCCATTTTAGTCTGCTTGGCTGCAAGCAACATGTTCAGTACTTGGTAGATTTTCAATGCCTTTCCAAGGCTCTGAGATCAATATGCAGTCTTTCTGTCGGTGGACCCAAGCCTTCATTTATTTTTCGCCATCTTACATTGCACTTCACTCTGGTCATTTGAAATGAGAAAGCATCCTTTCATTCACATTGGTTTCTATGGCTGGTCAATGTAGCCAGACTTCTTTCCAGACACAAATTGAATGAGTTTCACAAAGCATGCGGTGTTAGTAGATTCAGAGTCATCTGAGGAAATCAGTCAAAATAATCACTCAGTTGCACCATTTTTATGATCACATATGTCTAGTTTGCTCAAATGAAACCTTACATTGATTAACACAATTACATCATAATTATTGGGACCCTTAGAATTTATTATGAAGAAAATGTACCTGAACTGTTCAAAATGAGACCCATTCATTTTCACTGTTCTCAAGTCTACCTCCTCAGGACCACTTAAGTACTCATAATTTTGTCATGTTTAACTGGGGTGTAAATATAAGTTGACACAAAAGCCAAATTCCCTTAGTCATTCATCAACGTGGGGAGCATTAGAGAACATACTAATGAAATGAAATAAAACTGTCTTAACCTTCATAAATCAGGTAATGGTTATAAACAGCCCATATCCACAGTTATGGCTGTAATTAAGAAGTTTTAAGTGCCTGGAGTTATAGTGGTCCTGTCTGGTGAAGGATCCATATTTGCAATCCCCATGCACAGGAAGGTTCTGGCGGAACTGTCTTCTCTGGTCAGAAAGACAAAACTAGAGCTTTTTGTTAAGAAGCACAAAAAGTGGCTTTGGTATCCCAGTGTTTAGTGATAAGTTTGTAACCATACCCTTGTGTGAAATTTTATCAGGGTATAAGCAAAGACTAGTATAAGGGTAAGTAAACCTCAATCCCAGGTTTAAATATGATTGAATGAATGAATGATGATGGAACTGTGGTGTTCTGGGGCTTCCCTGGTAAAGTTGTTAGAATACTGGACCCTGTAACATACCAGGGGGTTTCAAATGAAAACCTGGCTTCCTCTTCTAAAAAGCTAGAACTGGGTCACACTTTGATCTTTAAACAAATACAGTGATTCAAAATATACATCCAGATCTATACACAAAAAGGCCTCAAGCCTTTCATTTGGCCATTTTAGTCATATCACACTAAAAACCTGTAGTGAAATCTGAAGAAGGAGAGGCCAAAAAAGAGGATTTAGGACCCTGGAGTATCTGTAGAGATTCTTTATGGAAGCAGATCCTTCAGTCTGTGTCCTCCATTCTCATCAAACACAGGACAAGATTCCTCATAGGACAAGATTATCTTAGCATATTGAGTTACTCATGAGGATTACAGTATTTCTTGAGGTTGTTTTTATTTGAATAATAAATGTTTTACCAGTGTGAGAATGAGATATTTAAGACATTATTACATGATGTTAGTAACTAATGGTATTAATAATTATGAAACTCTGTATACAACTGATAGCTCCAACTTCTCTGCTCTTACTCGTATAGGTAATGGATTCTTGTCTTTGAGGGGAACTGGAGCTTTCTGTCGGCTTGTTGCTTTTGTTAGTTTTCTGCGGGTTTATTTATTGATTAGTTGTCCCTAGAGTATTGTCCGTAATAGTTTGCAGTATTGCATGAGATAAGAGGTATTTTGAATTTTATTTTGAATGGCTCTTAAGATGTAATGTGGAAAAAAACTGCAAAATTACCCAGCCAACAATGCAGCTTGCCCTTTACATGCTTCATTGGCACTATGCAGAAGCAGCGGAGCCTTAGCCTATATTATAAATGGTTTGATGATTCAAGCTATCAACACACGCTTAAAGCAAAGTCTTTACAGACGCATAAACAACTCATAATGGGAGGGTTGATAATGATGAATTAATTTAATTGGATATACAGGTAATGTACATACACAGCTGATTTTACAGCTTTGGTTTGGAAACTGGAGCAAAGACATGATGTAGGTAGAATGGCATTTCCTTTTGCCCTGACTAGAATAGGTTCCTCCAACCCTCATGACTCTGCTTAGGGTAAATAGATGAGACATAGATGTACAGTGAGGCAAAAAAGTATTTAGTCAGCCACCAATTGTGCAAGTTCTCCCACTTAAAAAGATGAGAGAGGCCTGTAATTTTCA
>JBBPDB010000002.1:1561033-1574029 GCA_037974465.1 Brachypetersius altus | reverse complement strand
CTGTGTCCTTGAGCAAAAAACAAGCAAAGTGAAATTCCAAGAGCACCTGCATAGAGTAAAATCTGAGTTGTTGTGTTGTGGTGAAACGAAAAGGCCTAAAAATAACAATTTTTATAGTGTAAACCCTGAATATGCCCCCAAATATACATCCCAAAACACGAGAACACTCCAGGGGCCCCAAGGGGGGAATTCTGGGCAACAGCCAATCAGCATCAAGGAAAAATAAATAACGTGATCATGGCTTTACTTCACTAAAGAGTAAAATGCGGAGGATATCTGCCTTTTCTGCGCATATGCGGGGGGTTCCACGAAAAGTTATTTGTTTTCAGAAAAATTCGTGTGAGACTGAAATTGCTAAACTGCTGATAAGTGGAAGGTTACTGTATACAATACTGGTGATAAGTTTATTAGGTATATTTGTGCATGCTTATCCATGGTTAATGAAGTGCTGAGACATAACTATAGTAACATGCACAATGCATTTGTTAGCATCAACATTAAACATTTATAGATGCCCACCCTGTGAGAAATGTATTAAAGTTTGAATCATCATCTTTATACTGGAACACCCCAAGCCCAGGCTGAAGAACTAGAGCCAAATGTGTCAGACAAATGATCGCTGTCCATCAAGTCAATATTGTTTTTTTCTCCTGAGAATTTTTGCACTGGAACACACTACACGTAACAGTCGACAAGCAAAGCTACAATATGAAAAATCTGCTATTTGATCGTTTTAAGCTTCAAATTTTAATGTTCAGGCAAAATCCAATGTGTGAATGTAAATCACTGTTAGCTTGAACCTCAGCGGGTTAAACAGGTTACCTAAAGTTGTGTTAAACAGTAAAATAAAACGCACCATGTATTCGTAATTATATGCCAAAAAGTCAAAAGGTCATGAAACAAGTGTGTGTCCAATCACTCACAGCCCTTTCCTAATGATAAAATGTTGCTACTTTGCTATTCTTAGTGTGTGCCCTCTTGAGAGTGCTGTTTTCATGCATTTCTCTTTCCTGCTTTCGTTTCCCTCCTCTTTCACTCTCACAACAGTGGCCAAAAGAGCGCAGATGAGGAATAAGCAGAGCCAACCGTGCCAAATGCACCACACTGGTTGCAGGCACTCGCTGATGCTCCCAGGCCTTAAATGCCCAACTCATCCAGTTTGTATTACTTTGAATAGTAACTAAATTGCATTTCTGCAAGAAAATGTGAAGTGTGATTGTGTGGTTAACGTAAAACCAGTGTTTTGGGACACAAATAAAGTTTGTGTTAAAAAAGAATTCTGCTCACAGCGGGGTATCGAACCGGTGCCTCCTCCGACTCACTCCTCACTCGGCGTGCCGGATATTAACGAACACTTTTCAGTGTTGGGATTTTGCCAAAATTCAATATTGGCTTGGATGAGAAGTGGTGCTATAATAATTGTAATAAGAAGAAGAACAAGAACACTAGAAAGGCTGGGATTTTAAGAGATTAAGCAATTTGAGAGTGCATTTTTATTTGTTATTATTTATCTGGGAAATGGAATCTGTTGTACAGTCTGTTGTTATTTGTCCCTGTTTAATATCCAACCCATGTGAATCTGGGTACAGTGAATCTGCAGCTACTCCTTCGATTAGCATGACGGGCGTGTAGCTATACCTTTCTTGCCACTGAGGTTGTACGTCTGATGTATGCAGGCAGAGGCTACGGTTGTTGTTCGTAAAACATGCCATGTCTACACAACACAAGCACTTGACCTTGGCAGCTATGTGACTGTGAATTACAATGCAATCTCCTGTGCTGTCTGATTAAGATATGGAGCAGGAAAGAGGGGACGCAGGCCTGCACACGCTGTAACTATCGGCCAAGAGAAATGATGAGCTTACTGAGAGAGGGAGAGAGAGACAGGGAGGGCGAGTCAGATAGAGAGAGAGAGAGTGAGAGAGACAGAGAGAGACAGAGAGAGGGAGAGGGAGAGAGAGAGAGACATACAGAGAGTGAGAGAGAAAGAGAGAGAGAGAGAGACAGGGAGATGGACAGAGGGTGGGGGGGGGCATCATTTCCCAGCTCAGCTAAAGGACCTTATTCATCTGTCAAGCTGATGGTTTGCATGACTTTTACCTGAGTCCTCCACACTCATTTGAGGTGACACCATGCTCTAAGTTCATAAATACCTTTCATGTGCTCGGATATGTATCTTAGTACATAGATTAGGCCCAATAACTCCGCATTGGGGTTTGCAGTCGATAACTACTTACAGATTAACCTTAAAGCAGTTCCTAAATATTCTGTAGTAGTAACTGAATAATTAGCCAAACAAAGAACTTTGCAGTTTAAACTATCATACTGCTTCATTTATGCAGCTATGTAGAGACGGGTTTACCAAATGCATACCCAAACATGACCAAAGACGTGTTTGTGTGTGTGTTTTTTGTGCTTTGCTTTGATTTGGCCACAGCCGCAGAGAGCAAAGGCTTCACATCCGTCCACCCTCGTATAACCAGCTCACCCCTTTATGTGTTGCAATGTTTTCTGCAGTCATTCTTCTTCCAGCTGTCGGGCTCCACTGTAATAGATACAGCTAATAAAAAGCTACTATTTCTGGCCCTTAGTAACACATGACCTCGAGAGTTCTGTTCGTTTTAAAAGACAGTTCTACTAAGTAAGGGAAAAGTTCAAGGAGAAATAGCCCTGCACATCGTATTAAACGCGCTTTAATATCAGCAATTCTGTCCACCAAAAAAGTTGTAGTTTTTGCATTAAGGGCAGAGCCATAAAACTCTCATTATATTAAGCTGAGCTCTGCAGTGTTTGCCAGATGAAAGTGGTTTTGTTCAGCCAGTCTGTGAAATATTTCACCGTCTATCTTGTTTGCTGCTTTCAGCTCATTTCTGGGGAACTCCAGTTAGTTTAGTTCTTCTTTTGACCAAAAATGTATATCTTTTTTTTTCTTTTATTGTATTTTATCTTTTTTTCTTATTGTAGATATGGCATTTATCATGTTTTTCGCAAAAAGCTTAAGGGTCAAGGACAGGTTGACGCAGGTCTTCTGTCACACTGCAACATCCTCCAAAGTTTGTAAGGTCGTCTGGACAGTTACTACTGGTCATTCCCAGAAGAAGGTGGAAGCAAAGGGGCGACCGTGACTTTGCAGCAGCTGCTCCATGGCTATGGAACAGTTTGCCTCCAGAAATTAGATCAGCTTTTAACCCGATGTTTGTAAATCTGGGTTGAAAAATCACCTTTGCTCCTTTGCTTTGACAGCGATAGTCATCTTTGCCACCCGTGTCCATGTTTAATTAATTGCTGTGAACAGTTGGCTTTTATTATATTTTATTTTCATTTGTTTATTTTATTCTATCTATACTCCTGTGTGCTTTATTATAAGACAAATGCATGTAGAGCATCTTATAAACTTATAATCCAACCAATCCAACCAAATTCTATTTCAAATTCTATTTCTCTTTTTGTAAGTAAGAGTCTGGGTGAGTAGTAGTAGTTAGAGGGCAGGGAGCACACACAGGCAATCCTTGGTGGTCAGATTCTGTAAAAAGTCAAGGAATGTGTTATTAGTATTTATTCTTTGCTTTTGTATGAGTTAATGGTTGGCTGGCGATTAGCAGACTGGCAGTTACCTCAGCCAATCAAACTGTGCAGTCAGAACCAAGTGTTCTGTAATATTATATAACTACTATGAGCTGTGAGTTATGAGAGTGATATACTCAAGGTTTAGGGCTTCATGAGATGAAAATGGGTGAATTTCAGTAGAATGGGAAATCCAAAAGAGCTGTCACCTCTGAAGAGAAAATATATGGGAACGTTTTAGACCCATGAATGACGTGGCAGCACAAACATGTGGGATATCCTAGCACATTATGAAAGGAGCTGATTCTCTTCCATGCAGGAGATTTAGAAGACCAACAGTGCCATCTAGCAGCTTCCAGAGATTCCCGCCTGTGGGCCCATACACCCTCCAGTTGAATCCTGCCCTGACCCCTCTGAAGTGACACAGCAGCTAAGAAACTGGAAGGCTTTTCAGTGTCCTCCAATAGTCTATGTGTACTATTTTTGAACCTATCAGGCTCATTATTTAGATAATAACGCACATATTCTCCAGTACCTGTAATCAGCTATACAATAATGATGGTGCTATAGAAGGCCTGTAGTTACTAGAGTGAGGATTTGAAATGTGGGGTTAAAAACAGGAAATGGCTTCCTCCTGCGAAAGGCCTTGCATGAGCTCCAATCTCAGAGTAAGAAAACATTTCCTGTTTAAGAGTGCATGGCCGTGCCGGTTTTTGTGGAGAGTGGCGGTACGGAAAGTGCATGACCTGGCATGTAGACGAGTGGCTCTCCGCACCGATCCAGGGGTTGAGCGTGGGTGTCTGAAACTCTAGCGCATCTGAGGTTTTGCCTCAGGTTTGCTTATGCCCCTTCTCCATCTCTCTCTCTCTCTCTCTCTCTCCCTTTCTCTCTCTCTGTAGGCCTCTCGTTCCAGAGAGAAAATGGGGTTAAATGCAGCAGTACTTGTGGTAATGTATGTTTGAAGTAAACTGCATTTGCACTGTCTGTTTGGGGGAGGGAGGCAAGGCCGAGCTCGAGCAAAAAACAGACACTTAATAATGAGGAAAATGGGTCTGTGTGGTTGAGGCTGTTTTTCTAATCAGTGGTTTAGTGACACATTTTTGTTTGAATTTGTGTCGCTCATCGGGTTTCGGCAGATGTGCCAGCGTGTGCCACATGAACATGAAACTTAGATTTTATCTCGATCGTCATGGGCAGGAACCACATTGCCTTAAATGCAAATCACACATGAGTACCTTTACTTGGATCTAAACACATTTCTGGACACGTATAAATGTTTTGAGAAATGCGTCAGCTTCCTTTGGAGAGACTCTACTGTGAGCAAGATCAGAACGGGTTAATGACAGTAAATACAAGCCCCATACTTATTCTTTCATGCTTGATTTAGGCTTGAACCTAAAATCCTTCAGGCGAGGCCTGTTTTATTTATTTTATTTATTTCTTTATTTTATTTCGCTTTTTATTGTAGACATGGTTACAATATGGTTTTGTGTGGTAGTGGCTAAAGAAATGTGTTCATGAGCTTTAAAGTCAGAAGCTCTCGTGTCTTTTTGACCATATACACCCCCAACCCCCCCTGTACCACCCACTACCCCCCCCACCCCCCACACATACACTTTATGTACTTTATTAGTAGACTGACTAGACAGATGCTGACAAGTCTTTATGTATTCTTTAAGGTCCCATTCAAGCTATAAAACCAAAATATTCCCAGATCTAATGGTAAAACGTGTAAACATCTGCACAAGTTCATCGGTTGCCTTCTTTAGACATTTCCAGTGTGATAAGATAACTGTTAAGTCCAGGTTAACTGTAGATTTGTTTGTTTGTTTGTTTTTTACATTATTTGAAACTGTAAGCTATACTTCTTTCAACATTTATTGCTGAATGAAGCTTATAAGTGGTCTAAAATGACTTCTAACTTAAAATGTGGTACCATAATGAACTCATTTTGTATGTAAATGTAATATTATGGAGATATTTTTGGAGTGAAAACAAAGTGAAAAAAAGTGTGAGATCCTTGGATGACTGATCAAAAGTCAGATTTGGAATTTTATTCAAATTGTTTGCTCTTTAAGTGTATTCCTCTTTCCCTGTGAGCTGTCCGTTGCATGGGACAGTTTGATTTTGTCTTTAGTCTATTAAAGAGTGGTTTGAGGACTATAGCCATGTAATAATCGGTTCTGGTTCTCTCAAGGTTTAAAGGACCGCCGTATGATGTAAAGGTTGCAGGAAGACATTCTTAAACTGGTACGAAACTTTCCTTGAAGGACATTTTTTTGAAGCTGATTTAATAGGTCCTTCACACTCACAAATGTCTTTTTCTACATGGAGCCAGAAGAAAGGAAATGTCATATCTCGATTTGTTATTTGTGGCCTCAAAAATTCCCACTTGTAAAAAATCCAATTTTCTAGTTTTGCATCAAATGTATCTTTATTTTAATTTCAAAATTTGACACTAAGCCAAAATCCAGAATTAACACAGTTAACTGTACATGCTTATGCTTGAGTATAAATGCGCAAAAACCTGTTGACTGATGTGCTTTGACATTATGGTCATAAAAAGTGTGTGGCTTTTTTTATTCAGGGGTTTCTTAAGCTGATACCTGGTTTTGATTGTTGGATCTGATTAAATCCCACAATCTGTGTATTTCCTTTTCCATTTTGAGAATTTTATCATTCAATCTAAAAGGGGAACCAGATAGCAAAACAGATTTCTGATTCATCAGCAAGGGTGGTAGCAGCCTAGTGGGTTCAACGCTTGCCTGAGAACCCAATGATCCCAAAGTTGCAGGTTTGAAACCTCTGCACTTTCTACTATTGTATCCTTGAACAAGACACGTAACTCTGGGGGTGTCTCTGGGGGACTGTCTCTGTAACTAATGATTGTAAGTCGCTCTGCATAAGGGCGTCTGCCAAGTGCCTTTTTATGTCTCTAGAACCTGCCACAGTGTCTGTACAATCTTTCACAAGATTCTCATCACTGGAAACTCTTGCCCTTTGTGAATCTGAATAGCCTCGTCTATGCCGGTGTGCCACAGCAGCACCCACCACAGAGGAAACTCAAAAATACTACTAGCCCTTTATAACGTAAGTCATAGATCCATGCATCAAACCAGATGTCCTCCTTTTATCTGCCCATAATGCACCGTGCCATTATTAGTATTGGTACCGGTATTGTCAAACAATAGGTACATACATATGAAAATAAAAAGAGACCTTATTGAGAGACCTTATAACAGTGCATGCATAGTTTCACTTGAAGCAACCTGGACGAAGTTTAAGAGAAGATAAAATAACCCTTTATTGGCCCTATGGGTGGGAAATTTGCCTTGTTACAGCATCCGAACCTATAAAAACTATAAAACTATACAATAGAACAGGATATTATATATATATAAACTGGACACTGTACAAAGTATAATACAAATACACACATATAGGTTTGTATGTTTGTGTGTGTGTGTGTACAATATATAATACAATATATGCCTAGTAGCAGGAGACACTGAATGAAACACAGTAATATTACAATCAAAGAATTTATTACAAAAATTGGGCAATCAAATGCTTCATAACTTCAAAGATCATCCAATCTGTGGGAGTTCTATCTTATTTAGTACAATTAAAGTATCCATAAAAGGCAGTGCATTTGTTTTTGTTGAGAGAGAGAGCACCACTTTCAGTCTCCATTTCAGTTTAGGGACGATAGTAAATGTTTACTAGTTTCATGAACAGTCATCAGACCAAACAGCCACGGCCACCTTCTCAGCTTTTGGACAAATGTTTACTAGACCAACTAGGGCTCAGACTGAGCTCAGAGCCAGTCATACAGGACCTCCGAAGTTTAGAGGCTAGAGCGGGTGGTGGGAAAAGTGGAGACTCCACTCTATGAGAAGGTAAGTGGAGAGACAACTGTTGTCGTGAAAAAGAGTTTCTTTTCAGCTGCTGTTTCCTTTTGGACAGATATTGATTTTGCAGTTACCGTTGGGGACACGGCTGAAATAACTGGTCAGTTACTTGTAATTTATGCTCTCTTTAAAGATGACCGATGCAAGATCCAATGATAATTCAGCATCTGTGACAAAGCACTCACCAAAGTACCACAGGAAAACATCTCTGTGTCATCACTACAGCCTCACCAGAGGTTGAGCACTTAGCAGCGATTACAAAAGCACATTGTAATTTCTTATAGCAGTTTCTCTAAAGCTTTAACCCCTGCCTCACTAGTGTTGGTAAGTTGATCAAATAAGTAGTTTTGCACAGCCTTTTATTCTGGAAAGGAAAAAAATCTTTACGTTTCTTATTATTGAAACTAACAATAAGACATAGACCTCTGCACTCCCCCCACATTATATGGCACCCATACATACCATGCTATTAATAATAATAAAATAATAATAATTATTATTACTATTATATTATTATATTATTACTATGTAATTACAATTACATTTGTAATTACATTTGAGTAGTATAGCAAAACAACAATAAACCTTAATATCTAAGGATTAACTTCTAAGTCACTTTGCCATTCCGTTATTCAGATGCTCGATTTGTACATGAAACATTTTCCCTCCTCCCATTCAGTTACCCTTAAGACATAGGGGTGGGTTGTGATCCCATCAGCACACCTAACTAGCACCAGAAGTCAATCTTCACCAAAGTCTTTTCAGCAAATTAACACTGATCAATGTAATTCTTCTCTCAAGCCATTCTTAGTCCACATAAACTGTATCCAACTCCTCAGTAAGGGTGTGGTTTAGGACAGAGCATGACTTACTGTCAGCCATAAAACTCACAGGACCACATTTAGACAACAGATCAGATTCCTCTGTATTTACGAGGCTCCTGAGGTAAGCTAGAAACGTAGCTGACCCATTCAGCTACTCTTCTAGCTTACAGAAAGTCATACTGTGTCCTTAACCACATCCACAAGTCTGCCCCACTTCAGTTGTGTTTGTTAACTATATTAGCCGTGAAACCTCAGTGCTAAAATAATGAAGCTAAGCTCTAAACATGTTTTGACTGATAGACTGAAGTAAGTGGAAAATAATCTGACAAACTGTTCCTTGTGTCAAATCAAGATATACCCATTAATCTAGCTTTAAACAAATCCAATAAGAATAAACTGCAGGTCATGGTTTTAACCACAAAGGAAGGTTTTAATAACGTATTTTCAAAAAAGTGGTGACACAGAGATCAGTTAAAAAATAATGATTAGATTAACAAATCCTTGACAGCTCTGCTTCTTTAGACCCATGCTGGTGCATCTCAGCCACGAGGTTTAGTTTCGACAGCAAAGACATGGTTTTACAGGTCAGCGCAGTCTGCTAAATAGTGGCAGACATAAGAACAACAAAGAACATAACCTGGTCCCTAAAGGGGGGCTTCTGACGTTGTCTAAACCTGTGATAGAAAAAATGAAAGGAAGTCCTCTTAGCTTTCTAAGGGGACGCCTCTGCAAGTAGAGGTTTGGTGGAGAAAGCAAAAAAAACATGCTACACACACAATGTGCAATGCATTTGAAAGTGATCAGGCACACATTTAACAAGTTGCACCAAAAGCCAACTTTTAGCTGCAGGCAGGTATTTTGTTTGCATGCTAATGTACGATACTGCATTAATACAGTCGTGTGCAAAACTGCACCCTGGTCAAATTAATTGTTATCAGGGGAGGGTGGGAGCATAAAATGTGGCCTGTGTTGGAAGATATACATCAATATGTTATCGCAAATGAATAGAAACTGTGCAATTGGACTTTTGCCAGGAAATGCCATATTTAAGTTTTAGTCCTGAAGGGGACGTGCACTTATTTTCACTTTAACAAGACCTGCAATTTGACCAGGCATCTCAAACCTTGTTCAGTTTTTCGACCGGGTTCAGTTATTATTTTTTCACATTGTTCCTCTACTGCTGTTCGCTGAAGTGAGAAGACATTTCAAACCGTTCCGTGAAAACAAGACCGTATTTATTTCGCAGTATGAGAAGACATGCTCTCATGAATATCTCCTCTTATGAGTAAGAAGCAGTGCTCTATCGTGGCACCCCCATCTGCCCCATCTCTGATTCATGATGGCCTAAAAACATAAAGAACAGAGGTGTGAATAATAAGCAAGCCAGATGCTCCTGACTTGGACAGCAGGTGCAGCCTGCATGGCGTAAAAAAAAGAAAGTTAATGAAAGACTCACTGAAGACACTGTGAGAACCCAGGAGAAGAGCTGCGAGCAAAAGAGTGGAATGAAGGACAAAAAATAAAGAGTGAAGCGCAGAAGAGTAAAGGTGGTGGTTGTGGCGGTGGTGGTGATGGGGAGGGGGGGGGCGTCTAACGGTTTCCCCTCGACTTCAAACAACCTCTTGAAACCGTGGAAATTTAACCAACGCTCAGAGCCTGTGGAGGCACTAGTTATCTAAAGGGACGCCTCTGCAAATCAGGGGGTTGATGGAGAAAGTAAACAAGCAAACACACACGGCACGCACACTGTACTCACACGGCTCTGAGACTGATTACACACACGTGACGTGTTTTTGGTTGCCTACAGAAACATGAATTTTTTTTTTTATTCCATTCAATTCTACTCATATATTTTACATCACGGCATGACTCATTAGGCACATTTTCTGGCACTGAAATGCTGTAAATGAATTGCACTGTACAATAAGACTTTCCTGTTTTTTTCAAGAACACGGCACGTTTTACAGCTAGAGTACAGAAAATGTAAAACTGAAGCCCACCCTGCAGTGACATAAACCCACCCTGCAGTAGTTATGGTTTTACTCACTGATCAGAACTGTAGCTGCACATCAAGGCTCGCCTCCCACTGGGCCCGGGCAGCGCAGACCCTGACATGTGGGGGCTACAGTTTGCAGACACTGTACTGAAACACCACTACAGCAAACCTACTGATTCACTCACTCCGCCTCTTAAATACACTACGTTAAAGGTTAGTATCACACTTTCTATTATTATGCCTACTGCAAGCAATTACACATAAACGGGTTAGGGTTCGGTTCCAAGAGCACCCGTGTATAGTGAAAAAATGAGATGTGATTAAAAAAAGCCTAAAAATGCCTATATTTATAGTGTAAACCCTAAATATGCCACCAAATATGCTCCCAGAACACTTTCATTTCGTTTTAAATTCAGCCTAATACATTACCCTTAAAGAAAATGTGAAGATGAGCCCGTATTTCTACTGTACAGTTTACTCTGAGCTTCTGCTGGGCTAGAATGTAAATACTGATGTTACTCCCCCAATGTTATTCTTTGGTATGTGCTGTTGTTTTGTTTGATATAAGCAGATAAAAACAGCAATAATTTAATTGAATTTACAGTAATACAAATGCAGGGCAGCTGGTAGTCTAGTGGTTAGGGCATTCGCCCTGCGACCAGAAAGTCCAGGTTCGATTCCCAAGACCGTTAGGCACCGCTGAGGTACCCGGAGCAAGGTACCGTCCCACACACTGCTCCCTGGGCGCTGTGTTCGTCGCTGCCCCCTGCTTCACCTGGTGAATGGGTCAAATGCAGAGGAAGAATTTCGTGCTGTTCACACTGTGTGCTGTGGTGTGTTCACATGACAAATGGTCACTTTCACTACTTTCACTTCAAGAAGAATAAAATGAAAAACACACGAGACGCTCCACGGGCGGAATTCTGGACTACAGCTGCCACAGATAAACATAAACAACCAGCTCGAGTACGAGGGGACGTGGTGGACGAGGCCCGGGTTTCAGCCTTTTCCGCTAATAATTATTAGTTTGGATCTCAGAAAAAATCTAAATGTTTATGTATATGAAATATAGGTGTGTATATATTTACAACTATTCCTGGAATTTAGGATTCTATTACATTTTCAATTCTGGAATAATTCACTTTTAATGGAACTGAAAATGCAGCATTTTAACACGTAACCCTGGTTGACCTGAGTTTACTGCACAAGTGTAGAAGAAGTGTAGAAGACTAGACTAGACTGTTCTGTTAAATTACTTTTAAAACTCAAACTTTTTCAGTCGAGGTTCGCCCAGTTTATTTTTCACAAGTCATGTATACAAGCATTATGCATTGTGGACAACAAGCTCAGAATTCATCGCAAACTACCTGCCATCATTTGACATGAGTTATGTTTGTTAATCCATAATAAAATACAGGCAATTGTGTCACAAATGCGTATAATCAGTGCTTGCATGCATTTATTAAAAGTGTGAAATACTGTTTACTATGTAGTCATGTAAAAATTTGACCCCCCACCTCCCCAACCCCAGCAAAGGACATGCGCTGTCGATTTTCTAAGTGAATGTTAGGAGAACTGAAAAACGATGGATCTGCCAATTTGTTGGCAGTTTCTGTTTTATTTGAGCTTGGCATATTGGGGAAAAAAATATAAAATGCGTCATAACTCTTGCACAGGCCACATTTTCTTTTCTTTTCTTTTCTTTTTTTCCTCCCAGTGTGATAAACAGTGATCATGCACTGAAATGTGCACAGCACAGGATGTGCCCAGAATTTTCACTTAGATCAACAACAGACTGCGCACGTGTGACCTGGGGCGCCCAGACTGTTTTGCCCTGTGAAGAGAACGGCATAGGAGTCAGTTTATGCCAAGTTAATACCACCCACGAGCACATCATTTATGTATTTATTTGTTGATTTATTTATTCAGCATGACTAATATGTGACACTACTCAATGCCATGAGTCATTTGACATAAACTGAAATGTGTAATAATTCATAAGTCATGTATTCATTCACAATATGGATGCGTAAACATAGACTCTTGATTTGGGTTTAAAGGACATAGACTTGAATTAAAGTGTGCATATAAAGACATAAAAACTGCATTTAAATGACTGGAGAGCACTGGAAGTGAAGTGTGTAGACAAAGTCTTCAAAGCTGAGCGGTACAGATCTCACAGACATGCATCCCAGGTCGCAGTTGTCATTTACAGGAAGAATCATGGCATCTTAGTTCACCACTTGCCGTAAACGAATTGAGGGGGGTGAAGACATGCAAATCTTCAGGCCGCCATGAGTAATGGGTGCTGCTCCAGATGATGGAGTGTGTTGATGTTAGAGCGGCGTGTCTGGGTGTCTGCCGTGCTCAGAAATGTCAGCACTGTCACATGCTACTGTACAGAATACAATCGCACAAAAGATGACGAGGTTTCACTTACAGAACATCATATTGACATATTACACAACTCACACACTCACACACACACACACGCTGTGGGAACCTGCGCAGTGTGGGTTTTGTAAATGCTCTGTGCGCTCCTATGTAGGGATGGTGGTCTGGGTGGTATCTTTAGCATCAACAGTTTGAGCCTCGTCTACAGCAGGAGCCTACAAGCCCCCTCCCCACACGCACACACACACACACACACACACACACACACACACACACACACACACACACACACACACACACACACACA
>JBBPDB010000002.1:1521419-1538144 GCA_037974465.1 Brachypetersius altus | reverse complement strand
GCAAAAAGGGGGGCGAGACAAAAAACCCCCCCCCCCCCCCCCCATATGTATTATATATATAAGTAGTTACATGTATTTATATTAATAAGTATTTAAATGTGATATGAATTTTTAAGGCCCAATCCTGAACCTAGCCATTGAATCTTAAAGTCTTACAACATCATTCTATAGGTGCTAATAGACTCTGGTTTTCCTTCTAAGGAAGACATTAGTTTCCTAGGGCCTGTTGATGTAACAGGAATGACGCGATAACTTTAGGCCTAACTATTCTAACCCTGGATTGCTTTTTATTGGGCTGTATCACCATGGCAACCTATGCTGCCTGTCTGACATGTAGTGGGTCAGATCATGCCCAGCCTTCTGTCAGTCAGAGCCAGTCTTCTGTCGGAGCTGGACTCCTCTGATCCTTTGCGTTTTTCACGACAACTGTGAAATGTATCACTTTTTAGCCCCAGAAACATGGATGTGTAAATATAAGGCAATTATTACGCCTGTAAGCACTAACAGTGGGGACAGCATTCACGTATCGATTAGTATTATTTGACAAATAAGCCACAGCTGCTCATGCTCATGATAAACCTGATGCTTTCATGCGCAAGAATGAGTCAGAGCTTGAGTATCTACAACTGGGTTTGGGTTGTTACCATTGTTGTCATTGCAGAATGGTAAAAACTTCACGTACATTTGTGCAGTTTTGTGAAACTGAAACTTCGACAGCACTCATATTCAGGCTGAAAGAACTTTGTGAGCCAGACCCCTGAAAGACTACACAAAGAGACACTCCCAGCTGTGATATACTGAGTGTTCTTTAGATCAAAGTGCCTCTACAGAGGCCGTATTTAGTGCTGCCACACTTCTTTAATGCACCACATGTGTTTCTTTGTATTGTTACGTGATGACATAGCAATGAAAGGAGCATCTACAAGGCTCTGTGTGCGTGCGCACGCATCCCAGTTCTGAGATCATACACTTCTGCTCTTTTAAAACAATTTAGAATAATCAAATTCCCTGCTGGTAACGCAGACAAAGTGATTAGAGGCCAGTCTGGGGCTTCAGAACGGGGATTAAGTTATTTTTATTAGCAGGATCCGCCGTTTCTGCAGGCTACGCTAACAAATGGACTTTTAATGAGGTCACTTGCTGCTTAGCTATTCAGAATGGTATCAGGCAATTATCATGCAAACTGCCAAAAGACAGGCCCAGAACTCGCAGCAGTGTTATACATATCTGCTGCCAACTGGACCGCTTTGTGTTCTCTTCACTGCACCAGAGGAATACAGTGCGTTCTCTTATTGTCTGCAGGTTGCTGATCAAAAATGGAAACAACATAGATTCAGCGACACTCTACGATTCCTATGAAGTGGAATATTTACCCAACGAGGGCATTGTCAGCTCCTCCAGGCATCTTTTTATCGAGTTCACCACGGACGGCTCAGGCACCAACACGGGCGCAGCCATCAGATACGAAGGTATGGACAGATGCAGCCCCAGCATCAGACAGTCATGAACACAGTTTTCTTAAAGGAGTTTAACAACTTTACATTGATGTTAATGTAATACTGTAACAACTGTATTGCCCTAAAAAACAGAAGAGCAGTAACAGTAAAACAGTTAAAAAAAAAAAAGTGTCATTTACAATGTCACATGATAAATCCAAGAACTTTTTTAGAATATATAGTTGATCCTCAAACATTAATAGGTATGAACATTTCAGTCATGACTTTTTTGTTGATAATATGAGACACTGGAAAGTAGACACCTCAGACAAAGTATAGAAATAGCATCAGGTGAATATTAGATTTAAAATGACTCTCATTCACAATATGTACAGTACATAGATAGATAGATAGATAGATAGATAGATAGATAGAGATAGAGAGAGAGAGAGAGAGAGAGAGAGAGAGAGAGAGAGAGAGAGAGAGATAGATATATAGATAGATAGATAGATAGATAGATAGATAGTTAGATGGATAGATAGATGGATAGATAGATAGATAGATAGATAGATAGATAGATATATTGATTGATTGATTGATTGATTGATTGAGGGCTGTACTTAGCCAAGAGTAATATGGGATCCAGTGAAGAAGCTGCAGTATCCAATACAGATGTATGTAATTAAATGAACAAACTGTTCATTTTATGCAACTATCACAGTTTCTAAACCTGAAGTGGGTAAACTGACTGATCTCGCTTTCTAGCCAAGTTTATCTTGAGTGTGTTAGCATTAGTTGCTTGCTAACAAAAAGCCAAAGACTACACTACCACTGGCGCTACCGTTTGACCATGCTTAAAGACAGCACCGAGTTTAAAGATATGTATTTTTAGGGTTTTTTTGTATTTATTCATCCTTTGAACTAATTGCAACAAGACATTTATGCGATAAGAGTGACAGACTTTGGTCCATAGCATTTTCCACACCTGCACCAGCGATAGTAAAGCTACGGAGTGTCTGTTCTACAGTAAGGCCCCTTTGTAGGCAGCACGCCTGTGCTTTGATGTGTTGGTATGAATAAAGCCATGTGGTTCGAGCTGAGATAGTATGTAGGAAACTTAGGACTTTTTCTGTTCTAGGGCCCTCAGAGGCAGCGATTGCTCCTGCTGAAAGAGTCAAACTGCTGATTGCTCTCTGTCACTTTACCTCAGACGTTTCTCTCCTTGACTGAGAGCCACAGGCACCTTAGCCTGATGGCCATGAAGGCATGATTCTGTGGCGCAGATTGGCCTGACCCTTCATCCATCCCTATCATTTTCCTCATTCTTTCATTGGTTGCCTGGGTAAAAGGTGTAGCAGAGCACAAATTCCCAGCTTAAAGAGCTTCGGTGCACCATGGGAGACTACAGGCTGTTCGGTTTCACAGCGTATACCACTCGCTGTCATCTCTCCTTAAACGCCCCCAAGATTTCCGCCTAAAATAGGCTTTTGCTAGGAACAAATGAGGTGAAAATTAAATGAAGCAGCCGAACGCAATCCACCAGGGTCATTACAGGCGGGTTTCGGCTCGCAGCTGAAAGCAGTGTTTACAGTCGTTTATTCCTTCAATATGTACAGCTGCATTTATTGCAGGGGACACGCTACCCACCGTAGAAGCAGAATCATTATCCAATCAGAGGGGTCTAATCTTGTTTTCCATGGCACAATCGGATTACACCATCGGGCCTCGGCTAATGCGCCTCTGCAGCGACCTTTAACAATGCCAAGTCAAATAAAGCTACATAAATGAAAGCAGTCTGCCTCAAACAATGGCTGCTGCAGGTGTAGTGGGACGCTTGCAGACACCTCAAGCTCCAGGAATGTATGTGTTACACACTAGTCAGAACATAAAGGTTCTGCTTTTCTCTCTGAAACAGTCTGTCTTGTCATATTTCTGCGATAAACCAAGAGGTCTGTATCAGGCCCACCCACAGATAGTTCATATCTAACCTTAAGGGCCAAATTTCCACACCCAGGATTGGCACTGCACCTTAGTTTTTAAACTAGCCTTAATCCATGTCAGAGAAACCGGCCCAAAACGTATTAGCACAGACACTGTTATGACATTATTGTACACTGATCGATGTCAGGTTTTATCAAATTATTCTCTACAGAGTTTCAATGTAAGATAAACTCAAATGCACACAGTGCTTTATTGTGCTGCAGTGATGCTGGCATAAATAGTCCCTATTGTGTTTGAATATTTGTCTTTCTAAGACACTAGAAAGTGTTGCTTCATTTTAAGTAATGAGATCAGCCAACCCTAATATACCATATTCAGAGAGAAAAACATTTGTAAACATTTTAAACACACAGCTTAGGCTTCATCAATATTATACACGTCGCTACCCGGATTAATTACTACACTATCTAGCAAGAAAACACACTCTAGGACCGAGCACAAACGTCCTTAATCAGGAGGAACGGTTAAGCAGCTACAGTAGATGGGAGCGCAAATGACATTTTCCTAATATCATTTAGAGTGACCTGTGCAGTGAATCAACAATTTGCTTGTTTGTATTCATTTAATTAGTTGATTATTTATTTATTTATTTATTTATTTATTTAGCGAGACGAATACTGAGGGGACCTGTGCTCCAAAGTGGGGGCAGGTCTTTATAAAACCTTTACATGAACGCCAGACTGCCCAGAACCAAATATTTCACAATTAATCACAGGCTTGCTTTAGGGATTCAGAAATTCATATTACGACAACCAATCTCAGGCGGCTTTGCCGGGGGCTTTTAAATGATAGCGCTCTGATAGTTTGGTCATATGGAAGGAAATATCAGCGGCTGAAGAAAATGAATCAGCTCCACTTCTTGTGGCGTCGGACGGGAGTGCATGGGCAGAGGCTGAATAATGCATCTGGAAGGGGCGAGGGCTGGCTGAGATTGAACGGCGGCACTGTAATTGGTGGAATCACCTGCGTGTGCTATAGAGAGCACTGAGTTGAATGCTAAGCATGGCAGTGGGCCCACAGAGTGGGAAACCCTCTAAGCCAGCGTGCGATTGAACAAGTCTGGGCAAGGAGGCGTACGATTGAACAAATCGAGGCCAGAGTCTGCCTGTGGCATCCCAACATCCTCATTTAATCTCCCACTCCGCAATCCGACCAAGTACAGCGGCCACTAGCACATCAGCCAGGCTGTGAACTCGTTTAAATATGTGACCGGGTCATCTCTCTTCTGTTAAGCGGAATTAACGAACAACCTTCATTCTGAGAGCTGCCTAAAACCTCAGAAACCTTCAGTGCTCAGACGAATGGCCAAGCGGCAGAAAACGGCTGCTTTGGACCAAATTTGAAATTTGCGGATAATGTTAGTGCTGCATATTAAATCATGTTGTAAGTGAGTTAAGTAATGGATTCAATTTAGATTCGATTTACATTCGGATCACGCCACTGCTTTGAATCTGCATTTCCTAACTGACTTTTGATTTCGCCTGCAGTTACTGGCTAATCAGATTTTTGGTCATGCCTATTAGCATTTATATATCTATATTTATTGTGTTATAGGGAGAACTGCAAGCTAAATAATCAGAATCAGTTTTATTTTGCCAGGAGTGAATAGACACATGAGGGACTTATCTCTGTGAGAACTAATCAGAAACGCTAGAGAGGTCTGATATACAGCAAATAAGTTAAATCCAATTTAGAATATAGGTACATGTGCAGTGCAGGGTCCAGGAAGACATGAGGAATGACATTGTGTGTGTGTGTGTGTGTGTGTGTGTGTGTGTGTGTGTGTGTGTGTGTGTGTGTGTGTGTCCACAGCCTTTGCACCGGGGCACTGTTATGAGCCGTTTGTGAAGTATGGAAACTTCACCAGCAGCGACAGCAGCTACGCGGTGGGCACAGTGGTGGAGTTCAGCTGCGACCCTGGATACACTCTGGAGCAGGGCTCTGTCATCATCGAGTGTATGGACTCCAACAATCCACAGTGGAATGAGACTGAACCAGCTTGCAGAGGTGTGTTTTTGATATATTTCATTAATTCTTTTATTTTATATAAATATTAGTCTTTTATGCATTTCATGTATTTTAGCCTTTTATGTATTTTGGTCTATTATGTTTAGTCTATTATGTTTTGTCTATTATGTTTAGTCTATTATGTTTTGTCTATTATGTTTAGTCTATTATGTTTAGCCTTTTATATATTTTAGCCTTTTATGTTATGTCTTTCATGTATTTTTGTCTTTTATGCCATGTTTCCTGTCACAAACACAGCCTTGTGCAGCAAGATGAGCTTCTTTCAGCTCATTCTCTTGCTAAACACTGCATACAAGCAACTAGTCAACCATTCACAGAGCTACATGGCCTTATAGGTAACTGATGTTCAAACAGAAATGAACAATACGATTCGGCTGGGATTAGTTTTGTTTGAGAATATGAGAATATGGGATAATGCGATTATTGCAGTGATGGTACTTAGTCAGTTTAGTCACGTCTAAATCAAGCATAGCAATACATTTTATGCACTCCCACGTCATTGAAGATTCCAGTAGCTTTTATCTGCAGCAAAACAAATGATAGAAATAGCACCAGGTTGTAGTAATCCTGCATGAATTGCCCTAGCCATACATTTTTTTAATCTTTCCTGGAGAAAAAGAGAATAGAGGCAATTGAGGAAGCATTTATTCTCTGTGGTCCAAATAAAGACAATGTGTTTTCTCTCACTCCAAGAGTACTCCTGTAATTAAAACACGGACAGTGACTGAAGGAAAGATTGTATGCAGTGATGATAATTAACTAGTAAGGGTTAGTGTAATGGAAGTGATGATGAAGTGCTCGGATGAATGTCGGCCTGTGCCTCGTCCACACGGACGTTCGAAATGAACGCGCTCGGAACGCCATAGGTGTTTTTGTGACGTTTGTTAGCGGCGCTTGATCGACGTCAGCAAGGCGTTCGACTGGCGTTAGTCTGACACCGTTTAACACCAGCCCGTCGCCCGATCTGTAGTTTGGTGTATTCACCTGTGGGGGCAGTATTACTCTGTCCAGAGTGTTTACACGTGTGTCATCCTGGTTTATAGTTCTGCACTGAAAACATGGATCACTATTCTTTCTTTAAACTCACCGTTTACATTCCTGTTTTAAAAATCCTCCTGATACGGCGCCGTAGGCAGGAGAGGAATGAAATGTGGTTTTTCGCATTTGCCGTACAGAATCATGGGACATATTCGGTCCTCCAGAACATCAAGTGAACGCCATGGAAACGCCATAGTGACGTTTTCCTCGCGTTCGTCGGGATTTTGACGCCAAGGAAACGTTGCATGCAGCGTTTATTTGACGCCATCCGAGCGCGCAGCCGGCCGAGCGCCGGGGCTGAACGCCCGTGTGGACGCTTTGATTTGCGGCAATGAGCAGAAAAACGGGCGGCGCTCAATAAGCGCTGACCTGGCGTCACGAACGCCAGAAAAACACATGGTTCAGACGTCCAGGTGAACGAGGCCTAAGGGATCTTCCTCCTGGACAGACCCACCCTGGGATAAACAATGTTCCAAAGAAAACCTAGCTTTCCTTTACAAAGTTATATAATGAATTAACCAATCGAAACGCTGAAAGTGTGTCTGAAATAAATAGTTATTTTACCATAACTTACATTACAAGTAAAGAACGTTTCTGCCATTTGTCAGATATTGTCTAATCCATATTTTAGTTTAGAACAGGAGATACAAGACTAACATCGCTGTGAAAGACCAGAAGTCAATAGTCACACAAATCTTTTCCATAAATACCCCACCAACACATCCAGTTTTTAGGACACAGTATGGACACAGTATGACTTACTCTGAGCTGTAAAACTGAACAAAACTTCACAATGGAGGTGAATGCTGCAGGCAGCCTTTTTACACAACAGGGTCTGTTTTCTCACAGCACTTCAAATACAGGAAAATGTACGGGTAATCACCGATAATGTTTACAGTTCAATAATTCTCCGGGCGGCGCGTCTTATTTCAGGCGCTTCAGGAGGACTCATATTGTAGAGACCCGTCGGTTAAAGCAGACACTGGACAGCAACTGAGCTCAACAGCCTCTTTTAATTGAAGTTACAGGAATAAAAATTCAGGACAAAGCGAAAAACAAGAGAAACACTCAAGTTGCTCCATGACAGCAGCCAATCAGCAGCAAGGATTGGCTTTATATGGAAATGTAGCTGAATTTACATTCATCTTAATGTTACACGAACATTATTATATATTGCCACAAATAAAAAAATGCTGGAGTATGTATATATATATATATATATATATATATATATATACTGTATATATGAATATACTGTAATACAGTATATATATACTGTAACTATATCAAAATCAAAGATCAAAATGTAGTACATTGAAGCTAATATCCTAGCAAAAAATTTGTAACTTAATACCTTAATACTTAATACCTTTTTTTCTGACATGAGTGCCTCATGTCTAATAAATGAGCATTCAACATGAAAATGCTGCTGCCTGCATGTCCACGCTTGTATGCTTTTCTTGTAAGTGAGCAGGTGTTAGAAAAAGGTGATGCTTGTAACAGACGTGCAAACAACTTCACCTAAAAGGCTAACAAACCACCACAAACAGCTTCAGCTCTACAACACCAGCCTCGTGAGGAAACATCAGCTAACATTTAGAAGTCACACCTGATCGCTGGTCAAAACAGAACATTTTGTATGGAAAGTGCTGATTCTGAACATTCAGTCTGTACCATCTTTGCGTGAGTGGGAGAAGAGATTTCCGAACATGATTAGAAACTGTTCATCCTTCTTTGGTGGAAGAAAAACTTGTCTTTAAATATTAGCTATGTTTTCGTCAATTTAAAACCCTATAAAAAAGGTAATTTCAGAATTGTAATCAAATTAAACTTCAGTTCTATTCGTTTAAATATTTGGCAATGACTGGAAAACTCATGGTTCATTCCATTCCTGTCATTAACTGAGGAGCACTTTTCTGGGTTCAGCTGGGTCTCCACGAACACCTCAGTAGTAGGAGTGCTGATGTAGAACCAGTTTTTGGCGATGAGCATGTGCATATGGAGGATTCGGGTCCAGGATCAGACCTCTTTAGCCCTGCTGTTGTCTGAAATGGCTGCCTGTAGTGGTGTAGCACTACATCCTAAACCACATCCACAAGTCTGCACCACCTTAATGACAAGTTGCATGTGGTTTGAGCAGGTTAAGAGAAGTGTTGGCTGTATTTTTACAGAAACAGTTTGAGTGACTTTTGACTTTTAGTGTTAGCCTTGGACTAAAGAGGAGAATAAAAGTGTCCCTTTAAGAGTCACGCACTGTTAAAGACACATGTGTTTTTAAAAGTACACTTACCTTATTTTAATCGCAAGCTATTTTGAATAACAGCATCAAGACTCAATCAGACTAGAGGCATGTTAGTTTAAAGCAAATGGCTTCAGTGCATGATGTTTCTGTCTGGCCCCCAGCAGAGATTCCTAAGGAGCAGAGGCCTCTGGGAGAGCTCCCCGGTGCTATGCCCTTCGACCGGCCGCCGGTCATCGAGAGGCTGCAGGCTAGTGTGGCCAAGAGGAAGAGCACCACACCTCAGAAGTTTGTGGGTGAGTTTGATAGTGAGTCCTACTTTCAAAGGGGCAATAATGATAATCACATATGAAGAAAATATGTCATATATGAGTTGATATTATGGAAACATATATAACTTTATTTATTAATATATATATATATATACACAACTGGTGATCTTTTAATGAAAATAATGGGAGAATTCATAAAACACTACTCAAAAGTTTGGACTCGTACTTAATTAAGGGGCTTCACTTTGTATTTGTTTACTGTGCATTAAGATTTAGTCACTGTAATCTGTATATAATAATATTGTCATTGTGTTTGGATGTGAATTTGTTATGTAAATTAGCCTATATTTAGTGATGACCAAATCTGGTCTTTAGAGAATTAAACTACTTGTTACAAATTAAAGTCTTATTAACTGTAATAAAACACCTCTAATAAAGTCATTTAAGGTCACCTATAATCTGTAGTAATCAAAGTTATTAGATGGTAATTTATCCGTAGGTGTAGATAAAATGCTTTGTGTGAATTTTTACAATTTATAATCCAATTATTAATGCTTTCACAGTTATATGGTAATACAGGATAGATGCATGGTGAGTAAATAATTTAGAAGTATATATCATACAAAGAACAGGGACTTAATGTAGCACCATTATTTGAACTATAAAGTAATATGTTATTTGATATTCAGCAAATTATAAAGGAATGATTGCAATATTGTAAATTCTATATATTTTCGATGCTTTACTCAATATTTCAAATACTTTGAGAACAATAAATTCTATGAAATTATCTATTATGTTTGACCTTAATTATAACTCCATTCTTGATGTAAAAATGCCATTATTAACTATTAATGTGCCATGCAGTTATGCAGCCACTGGTTGGTGTTACTTTGGATGTTAAATTAAAGCAGAAAATATTAAAAATAAGCCAAAAATACAACCATAGCTTTTATCTAGGCTTCTTGTTGTTTATTTAAGTTGACAAACCCAAGAAACAGAGACAATAAAACAAGTAATGAGAAATGATTGACATTTCAATCCGACTGTAGGACTGAAACTCAGCTGTGCTCAGAAAGGTGCACTGTGACCTCTTTTAACCCTTGCATGTATCGACACAAAGCGAATGGTCGGCTAATAATGAGCACAATCATAATACGACGCAAGAAGCGTTTGTGAGTAACATCCCCGGATGGAAATACTGTAGCCTTACTCAAAATGAGAACTGATTGCTAAATATAACCACAAATACCGTGTTTCCTCTTGAAGCAGTACTGCCGTAATGATAAAAAAATTAAGATACATATGAGATAATAACACACACACACACAGAAACAGGCCATATGTGTATATACACACACTATATCTGTATATACATATATAATTTACTGTTGAACATGCAAATCTGCCGCTATATTGTTCTCCTGACAAATGTATTACAGTAATAGGAGATTACGGTCTGGAACAGAGTGTACATGAGGTGTCAGAATTCTGTATGATGTTATTTGCAGTGCGGTTGCTAAATCCAAACTCTGCAGTAAAGTGAAAGTGAGCAAGCCAAATTTGCTACAGCCTGGAGATGTTTTTTTCCCCCCTGTGGTTTTTTCACACCTGTAACATTGCCATTGCTTTAATCGAGTGACGTACAACACCTCACCACATCCACGTTATGCAGGGGTTAAATTCTGTCACCCTGGTCTCCACGTGGGACTTTCCACCATTTATTCAGCCCCAAAAAAAAACAAAAAAAAAAAACACACGCGTGCACAAAAATAACAGAGATGAAAACACTTGAAAACAATCCAAAGTCAGAAATTTGAGAATTGAGAATTTCCCCAGAAACTGCCCACTTGCGATTTGATTAATCGGAATCAAATTTGCTTCGCCTGCCAGTATTTGTCGGGTACTACAGTAATTGGTTTGGGCATATTGGAAACTCAGCAATGGTATATTTATATTATTAGAGATGTTGTAATGTTAGGGGGGGCCCGCTTGTATGGATACACAGATTTTTTGGTTCAGGCTTATGCCTGCAGAATCTGATCGAAAAGGAGTTCTTTGAAATTACATTTTTAACAACAATTAGCAAATGTTTCAAACTTGGAGATAACCTGTTGGTTTGCTACAAAATCTGCCACTGATGAAGATAAGCTGCCTCTAAAACCTGTACTCAAATTCCTCTAGTCTGTAAGGTACAGTCAATAACTAGCAAAGCACAGTAGCTGGCAACACATCATCCTTAAATGACAAAACAGTGTTTCCATCTTTATACTGAAAAAAATGCCAGATTCATTATTACTGCATTTTCTCTGCATGTAACACATCTACACGGTTAATTGCAGTTTTGGGGGTAATTATACTACCCTATATTACAACCGTGGGGTTCAGACTTGTCTTCTGATATTTCCCCTCCATTGCCCCCTTGAGGCATTGGGTTGGTTTCAAAATTTCACACTCAGTTTGTGCCCACCCTAAAAAGTCTACGTACCCATAGACTTCATAAAATGTTAGCTTAGAATTTCCTATGGTTCTTCTCATAACAAGATCATGTCTGGAACTGTGAGACTAACCAATAAGGTTATAAATAAATAAATAAATAAATAAGTAAATAAGTAAATAAATAAAGACAAGTAGCTGAAGAGTTCCCAGGTTGGCCTGTTAATGTAGCCTTACCCCACATGTATCAGACTTTAGCTTTCTTCCAGATTAAACACAACTCACCAGCTAACTAGAAAGGCCTTCATGAATTCAGAGTGGAGGAAAAGCAGTCTCTCTGTAGAGCTGTGACCCAAAAGAAAGCCAGTTTGTCATCCCTGCCTTAACCCATAACTAACAGTGGCAAAAAAAGTGGCTTGCTCAGCTAAGCGTGCATGAGATAAAAATCAATGTAGGCTTAAACACTAGCAAGAGCTCTTCAGAAAGACCTTTGATCCAAAGGAAAGCCATTTTTTTTGCAAGCTTAATGAAACGAGGAACTAAAAAAAATGCTTCCTGTGCTATTTTCTGTTTTTTGTTGTGAAGGGGAGAAGATGATGCGCTTTTCCTACCCTGAAATGAACTTCGATGTGGGTCTGAAGTATGAGAAGGAGGCTGAGATGCAGGCCCACATCATGGACCAGGCTCTCAATAATGCTATGACCTATCTGGGCGACGGCCTGCGACCTGTGATCCATCACCCTCCGCTCACGATGGCTGACGTGGTTCCCATGGTGAACCCCCTGTTTCACCCGGTCTACTCCATCGGCCCTCGGCTAGAGCGGCCTGGCGGTCACGATGCTATTCCCCTGCCCCAGCCCACCCCTCCGATGGAGTTCCCCGCCCCCACCAATGGGGCCATCTCTCTGGTAAGGCCCAAGAACCCCCAGGTGGGTCGCGAGGGCTCCCCCAGCAACACCAGTGGGCAGGATTCGGCCGATTCGGCCCGCAGCAGCCCTCAAGAGAAGCAGGTCAACCCCGGCAGGCTGACTCGCATCAGTCCGAGTCACTATGTGCCCCGAGAGGAGCCGCGGGCGGCAGAGACCGGGCGCCCAGTGGCCCGGGATGGAGGCGTGCGCGTTTTTGGGCGCGAGGGCCAGGAGTTGAGGGCCTTCCAGTGCGAGCATTGCCGAGTGCTTTTCCTTGACCATGTCATGTACACCATCCACATGGGTTGTCACGGCTACAGGGACCCACTGGAGTGCAACATCTGTGGCCACTGCAGTAAGGATCGCTACGAGTTCTCTTCACACATCGTCCGCGGAGTGCACACCTTCCGTTAGAGAAGGCCAGGGCATGCGCCGCTCACACACTCAGTCGCAGTCCTGATCCCGGCCAGGACCTTGGCGGATAGTGTGGAAGCGCCTCAGTAGGCGTGTCGGAGGGAAGGCAGCTGTAAGCGTCACGTCGGCAGCAATTAACGAATATATGAAGGTTTAGGTCCAGCAGTTAACCCCTTAAACTTTAGGCTTATCATTCAGTTCTTAATCTTAAGGCTTCTTCTTCAGTAACTACAGTGAAATTATGCCGGACGGTGTGTAGTTAAGAGTAATGAAAGCAAGTCTGCAGTTTAAGGGACTAATACTTTAATGTTAAATCATTTTTTGAAGGTTCTATGTTTGGGTGAGGGCATGTAAGAGTATGTGCATGATGTGAATTATAAGATGACTTTTTTTTTCTACTTTTCTTTGCATAGACACACACTCACTGTTTGTCATTCTTTTTTTTTCATCTACTGTACCACTCAAAACAGAGCAGCTATATTTCCTGGAAATTTATGAAGGTTTTTTTTTTTTTTTGCTTCTTACGTGAGTCGTCTTTGCATGCTGTCGTTCCTGTTACACGGACTATTACAGGACCACTGCAGGTTTTATAGATGTCGCCATACGAGTGTCTCCTGAACAAAGTGCACTTGCACAAGGGGGTTGGGGGCAGTGGGTGGGTATGGGACAAGAAAAACAAATGTTAAATCTTACAAAAAAAAATTCTTTCGCTGCTGTGGTTTCTCAGTGCCTTGCCGATGTCTCCAACGATATGATTTAGCTTCTCGCGAGCATTTTTGATCCTCTGCACCATGGCATTCCCCCTTTTGAGACATAGCAACCGGGACAAGCTTAGCATTAGCAATTAATAGATGCAGATATTATTGGCTTGGTTTTATTTGATTTCTCTTTCTTACGTGAGTTTGTGCAGGTTCACGCTCGTCCGTGTGCTTGCGGTGCTTGTACTAGGGGTGTCCATGTGATGGCACTGTCTTGTAGCCCTGTAACCACATTAAAAGGCAGTCAGGCGGCAATCGTGCACGAGGAGCTGATGACAATCTGGATCAAAACACTCCTACGATTTGATGTAGGGCAGTTTTTTTTTCTTGCAAATAGTTCTGCACGACACGCCTGATGCTGATCATACGTCCCTCATGAAAGCGTCAGTTTTACAGCACGTCTTTATGAGCCGTTTTGCTTTTTTTGGGTTGGCCTGCAGCAGGAACATGATGCTGTGGCTGGGTGTAGATGTATGTAGGTGGCAGTGCGCGGTGTAGCGCATCCTAGTGAACAGTTACCCCCTGTCTCTTTATGGAACAATTTACAGCTTGCACTTTATTCTGAAGCTGAAGCACTGGTCATGCTGGTTTTACAAAGCCCCGGTCTGGTGTTTTTGAACGGGTTGCCTGATTGAACGCGGTCAAACGCCTTGGGGTTTACCTTTCCTTTTTACCTTTCCTCTTGGCCTCAGGTTTGAATTAGGGGTGGGCGATATGGCATGAATCACGATACTTGAACACTTAATCAGGATCCGCCATACGTATCACCATACTATATTCTTTTAAAGCTTTATAAGTTGGAACAGACAAAGAAAAATTACGTCCCAGCAGTGCCACATGTTCAGAACTGTGATACAGTACCTCCAGTTTAACGGGGCTATGAATGCTCTCTTTGTCACAAAACAATATGGTATCTTCTTAATGCCCACCCCTACTTTGAATTGACTCTCATAGAATCAGTTTTCTAGTCCTTATTAAAAGAAAGAACAAGGTCTCCCTAAATTGTCAGTACTGAACAGTTTGGGAACAAATTAAAGTCGTTTTTTGAATTCAGTAATTCTGCCCAGCATTCACCCTTACTGCTTTCATTCGAATAAAAATGAAAGCTTTCCTTGTGCAATCTCTACGCACAGTATTTAAATCGAATATTGTGCTCTTAAAGTTGACAGTATGTTGATCTTTATGCAAAATGTCTTAAATGGGCCACTCTGAGCCACCTTTTAGTAATAAAAGGTTAATAATGTAGTAATTAGAAGGATTGAACGCCAGCGTATTTGGTGGTAAAGTAATATATTGAATATTTGGACCATGTTATAGATGATGCAGACTTTTACAGATGAATAAAGTCTAGGTTTTGCTGTTATGAAGCTTTTTTTTTTATGAGGCAGAATCTACTTGGTTTGGTTTCGTTTTCATCCTCTAGTGTGTTTTTGTAGCTTCATCGTTTCCTGATCCTGTTTCTATCAGTGCAGAAAAATGCTTTGCACTTTTGGGGTGTTTTTTTATTTTTTTATTATTATTCTTTTCTCTTTTTTTCTTTTCTTTTTTTTTTTTTTTGGTAATTTCCACAAGTCTGTATGGTGCTCAGTGTTGTTCTTGCAGCTGCTTGGCCTTTTACTCTCCTTTGCTTCATAGATTATGGGTGAAAACTGTGAATTTTTTCCCTTTAAAGGTTACAAGGAAAAGGTCTTAAAAGCCAAGTCCTCGCACTGATACATTCCTTTTTACGCCTGACAAATCGTTCCAGTGTCCAATTTCAGAAGTTTTGTGTGCCTTTTTATTAACACGAGTAAAGTATTCAGAGTCAGTAATGGACATACTTGCATCCGGAGCATTTGAAAGAAAGTTCGTTTAACGTCTTATGGTGTATTTTGTTTTCTGCATGTGTGTGCATGAGTGTGTGTGTGCATGAGTGTGTGTGTGTGTGTCTGTGCGTTCTTTCATACACTGTAGCTGTTCTTGTTGTAGAAACATGTACAATGAATCACCACTCATTACGCATCAGACACACTGGCTTATTTCCAAAAAAACAATAGAAGAAAGCGAAATGAAATGATTAGAAATAAAGAAGAAAAGAAGGACGTAAAAAGAAGCTTTGACTTTTAGCATAAAGACTATGTTTACAGCTGCGAGAGCGCACCGGGACAAAGAAAAAAATTGCGTTCGCTCGGTGGGTCCACACTTTGGGAGCGTACTTGAAGTTCAGTCGACGGCACTCGAGTCTAAAGGTTGCGTAGATGGGGTTGTTGTTTAAACATGTGTAAATATATCTATTTTTTGTGAAAGGAAAGTGTTTTTTTTAAACATGCCTGCCTACTGTGGGCCTTACGAACCAACACAAACGAGGATTTGCAGTGCATTTTTTATATATATAGTGACTATATGTATGAATGAAATACAGTATATTTTGGTACAGATGTTGGGTTTATCTTTTTTTTTTTCTGTGTGCTTCAACTTTTGGGCTTTCTCAGGTACTGTGTTGCCAAGATGCCTTTAAAACAAAACAAAAAAAGTGCGGCATCTTAACAAACTGATCGAAAGATGAACCCTTGTGAAGGGTTTTAGCGAAGAAACATTATTTCTTAGCCCATTGACCCTCGAAAGGAAGCTGTGCTGTAAGGTGTTGGTTTTTAAAGCATGAACTTTTTTCTGCATTAAATGACTTTAAACTCCCAGCGTTTCTGTCTGCTTTCTTCGATTTCCTCTCATTCGCACAATAGACATGTTTCAACACGATAATCATCAGTTGCTGTGTGGGTGGGTGTGTGTGTAAATGTGCGTGTGTGTGCGTGTGGGTGTGTGTGGACTACAGATAGCACCTAATAATGCTAGATGTCATAATTACGTGGAAAACAATCCTGTAGTTTCTGATTTTCGAAACAATCACCACGTTATAAAGTGACCTCTCCCGGGTTGTTTAGGGTTTGTTCTTGCCATGTGAGAGTGTGGAGTAAAAGCAGAGCATGATTCTACTCAACTGCTGGGCTCTGAGTCTGTGACTGTTATTGTTGAAATTAACAAATACAAGTGTGTTGATAATTCTCTCTTACCGTATTCAATCTATCTATCTTTCTGTCTATCTATCTATCTATCTATCTATCTATCTATCTATCTATCTTCTCTCTCTCTTTCTTTCTCTCTCTCTCTCTCTCTATCTCTCTCTCTCTCTTTCTCTCTCTCTCTCTATCTCTCTCT
>JBBPDB010000002.1:1491687-1504442 GCA_037974465.1 Brachypetersius altus | reverse complement strand
AGGGAGAGACTGCCCCCTGTAGGAAGGGAATGGAAGTCGCTTTGGATAAAAGCGTCTGATAAATGCCGTAAATGTAATTGTAAAGGCATGAAAGACAAAGCAGTGCAGTGATAATAACTAGTCACAGGTTGAGTTGCATAATATAAAGTAAAGTATAAAGTAACAGTGACAGTGCAGTGTAGTATTTCACTTACGCCAATCATCATCCTTAAAGTAGCCACGTTTAGCATGTGAGCTCTTTGCAGAAGCAATTATTGTCCCTGGTTGTATTCTTGCATTATTGACATTCAGTTTGTGGTGCAACTGTTCATATTCGCTGATACGCTCGTCTGTCTGGGAACGGCGTTCCTCCTGAAAGATGAATCATCGCGGCTATCCGGAGCGCAGTGCTGTGGCTCTTTTGTGCCACGCAGCTGAATGCTGTTGGTGTGTTTTGAATGCAGCGAGTGTAATGAGAGATAGTGAGGGGAAGAGGGACACCAGTAAAAATACGCCCCTGCCTAGTTTGATAAAGCCGCTTCATTACTTGGATATTGTGCGTGTGGAATCAGTATGCGCGGGAGGGCCTCCGGAGGCACGGGTTTTATTGGCAGGCCTTGCACTGTTAAGCCTCATCCATTAAACAAATCATGGAGTTATGTATTAGATTAGCCACACGCCCAGCATCGCGAGGCTTTAGCAAACCCGGGGAAACTGGGCATCGTAATCCCGGAGAATGAATTGCACAATAAACAGCTGAAGATGCTTTTGGAAGGGAACATTCGTAGAAAGATTTATGGCAAGAGAAACATCCCGCCGCTGAACTGGTGTGGTGGCGAGTTTATAAGGAGAGTTTAAAAGGGCTCAATTAGGCAAAGACTGAGTTTTTTTAATATTGCCACAGTCATCATGGCCATCATCACTTTGAACTGCCTTTGCTTTAATGGGTTTCAATAAGAAGATGCTAACGTCAGCTACAGGGGTCCAGAAGTTCAGGAGAAGCAGATTGTTGGCTTTGACTCTGTGACCCACCAGGCTGGGGAGAGGGCTCCCTCCTGTGGCGACAGGTCAGTATTGCAGTGACACTGTGGAAATGCCACATACCTGCCAGACAGCATTTTTCTAAGGTCGCACAAACACACACACACACAGACACACACACACACACACACACACACACACACACAAACACACGCCTTTGTGAAGTTTTAAGAAGAGACAGCTGCAGTGGAACAGGACTTATGTTCCAGACAGAGTTCAGGATTACGCTTTTCATGTTTTTTTAGACCATTCATGATATTTCCAGAGAAGAGCTGAGAATAATGGTCAGATTTAGAGATTGGGCCCGCTCTGGGACAGATGTCAGCAGAGACACAATAAGAAAAGTATGACTGCCCTCGGGCAGAGAGGTTTCAGAGAAGCTTGGTACAGGTCTTTATAATAATATTAAAATCATCGTTTTTGAGCCTTTGTGAGTTACATAGAAACATGTTAATGTGTAGTTTAAAAAACTTCTTAAAATCTCTCTTTCTATCTCTCTCTCGCTCTCTCTCTGTCTCTCTCTGTCTCTGTATCTCTCTCTCTCTCTCTCTCTGTCTGTGTCTCTGTCTGTCTCACTCTCTCTCTCTCTCTCTGTCTGTGTCTCTGTCTCTCTGTCTCTGTATCTCTCTCTTTCTCTCTCTCTCTGTCTTTCTCTCTCTCTCTCTCTCTCTCTCTGTCTCTGTATCTCTCTCTCTGTCTGTCTCTCTGTCTGTCTGTGTCTCTCTCTCTGTCTGTGTCTCTCTCTGTCTCTCTTTCTTTCTCTCTCTCTCTCTCTGTCTCTCTCTCTCTCTCTCTGTCTGTGTCTCTGTCTGTCTGTCTCTCTCTCTCTGTCTCTGTATCTCTCTCTCTGTCTCTCTTTGTCTGTCTGTCTGTCTCTCTCTCTCTCTCTCTCTCTCTCTCTCTCTGTGTGTATAGAAGTGTGAAAGCTGTGTAAGTGACTTCTCTAAAGGACTGTGTCACAAAGCCACACCAGATGTTTCAGCATATTGTATCTTCAGCAGGAAGCGCTCACCTGTCTGGCAGGTGTGAAGGGGGCGTGTCACTCAGAGGACTTCATCGTGCCTCGAGTTCCAAACTTGTTTTTTTTTTTTTTTTACAGTGACTTCAGCGCTGCCGTGTGAGGGTTTGCAGATCTGGAAGCTCTGGAGTCCAACTGCACTTTTGGTAAAAATAAAAAATATATGTAGTGGCAGAATAATGTTCTGGGACATGTAAATGAACCTTGGCCTCCAGATTTTCCCTCAATGTGATTATAAACATTCATGTCTCTGTTTGTCTAAAGGATGTGTAAGCACTGCTTCTTCTTTACTAGAAAAGGCACTTCGAAATAGTGAGAAACTCTGTTTATTCGTTTGTGTATTTGTTTATTAGTTTGAGTATTTGTTTATTAGTTTGTGTACTCTTTTTATTAGTTTGTGTATTGATGTTTGCTGTGAGAGTAGACGGGTTCTGGAGTGTTTTGGACGCCCGTGATCTCCTGTCCACGATGAGACAGGTGTACCTGGGCAGCGGACCAATTGGAACGAGGGTCGAATTATTGAAGGGCGGGGCTCTCTCGCCACCTGCCCAATCCTGAGGAGCTGGGGGCGCGGCTAATGCCGGGTGGGCGTGTCCTGCATATCCGTGGCGTCGCTGCGGAGCGGAGTGGGAGAGTCGCGTGGCCTCACGAAGGGAGCCGCACCGACGAAGTGCGCTCGCGCTGCTCAACTTTGTCAGCCTTCCCGACGTGTGTGTGTGTGTGTGTGTGTGTGTGTGTGTCAGGCAGCCTTCCCGACGAGTGTGCGCTTGTGTGTGTGCGCGCGTCCAGGACGCAGGACTAACCGGAGACCACCAGCGCGCGCCGCGCTCCACGGTGCGTGTCCAGCTCTCCGCGCACTCCAGCAGGATAAACCCGCCGCGCGTGGACATGTGAGAGGCGCGGGAGTGTGTTCAGTGTTTGGAGAGCGAGTGTGAGGACGCGAACATGAAGCTGAAGACTTCAGTGTGGGGCTTCGCCTTTCTGCTCGTCTCAGCCGCGCTGAGGGGCTCCGACTCTCAACAAGGTGAGAGCGCGCGCCTCCGTGTGTGTGTGTGAGAGAAACAGAAAAAGAGAGAAAACAACAGATTGCATATCAGCGAGTGTGTATGTATGTGAGAGAATCTGTGAGTGACTTTTGAGTGTGTGTGTGTGTGTGTGAGGGGGAGAGAGTGTATGACTGCTTGGTTTTGCGCGACTTTGTGTGTGTGTGTGTGTGTGTGTGTGAGAGAGAGAGAGAGAGAGCGAGCGAGCATCAGATTGTGTATCAGGGAGCAAGTGTGTGTGTGTGAGCATCTGTGTGAGTGACTGACTTTGAGTGTGTGGATATGAGAAAGAGAGTGTGCGTGTTTTGTGCACGAGTGTGTGTGTTGATGCCACAACTCAAGCGCGCGCGCACACACACACATTCCACTTTTCTCTTGTCTTGCTGGTTATGTTTTGCTCTTTTACGGCTACACACACTTCATAAGGAGTGAGGAGGTCATTCTGCTTTTTAAATGTTGTGATTATGTGGACAAAAGTACATTGTACATTGTGGTAATGTGTGCGGTGTGTGTGTGTGCTCTGAAATGTGCATGAGCCTCAGAGGAACTGGGGAAAGGTGTGTGTGGAGGCAGGACGGCGCTGTTGGTCCGGCTGCAGGGAGAAATGGGCATGGAATGGTCATCACCACTCCGTGGTCCAGCTCGGGATTGTTATTCTCGGCTCGTCTCTGCTTGCAGGATGTCTGTGTCTCTCTGGGTTGTTTTCTGTGGAAGTCAGTCAGGAAACTCCAGGCTTTGGCTCACTGGTGCAGCACTGCTTCGTTTTCTGCCTGTGTTTTTGTGCATCACGAGTCACTGTCCCCACTTTCCCCCTGAGTTCAGTTTATCTAGACACAGATGAAGTACCCCCACTTTCAAAAAAGGTTCTTTAAGGGCTTTTCAAAGGTTCTTTAGGAACGACAGTGATTCTGTATAGAACCACAGAACCATTCAGAGAGTCAAGGGAAGAAAGGATCTTTGCCTGGTCCTTCTCTGTGATGGTTCTTTAAAGAGCCACCTTAATATAAATTGTATTATAGCACCAATGCGGGACAAAGGGGTAGATGATGGATGGATGGATGGATATAGCACCAAACAGGGCGCCACTATTGGTAATAGTAAAGTAACCCTTTACTATTGAGGAGGGTTTTCTATTCATGAGGAGATGATGTCAAGGCTCTTATTCTACTTTTTTTTTTTAAAAAATGTTTATTTTTTCATTTAGTTTCATTTTAAGGGCTCTATGCTGTAATATCTTCCCGCAGTTGATAATAATAATTGTTGTTGCCAGGCATCAGTTCATTCTAGACTCTTGGAATCAGTATATTCTTCCATTTTAGAAAAATGTGTTAAGAACTCGACAAATTTAGTCATTTGTATGTTTTATTGTTATCATTATTACTTATTGATATCACTTAGTGATTCCCACCACCGTGGGTTAATAGTCTAAATCTCCACATGGTGGTGGTAAGAACCGGAGATACTCTCTTAATCCACACTGAGGGAGAGGGAGAGGGGAGAGAGAGAGGGGAGAGAGAGTGGGAGAGGGAGAGAAGGGGAGAGAGAGAGAGCGCAAGAGGGAGAGAGAGAGGGAGAGGGGAGAGAGAAAGAGAGGGAGAGAAGGGGAGAGAGAGAGAGAAAGAGAGGTACAGAGGGAGAGAGGGAGGGAGAGAGTGAGCTAAAGAAAGGGAGAGAGAGGGAGAGGGAGGCAGAGAGACTGTATTAAAAGTGAGAGAGCAGTTATTAACAGCCCAACTCTGCACTATTCCTAAGCGCTCCTTATTGCTTTTGCTATTTATTACTATAGCCTTAATTTAAGTAAATGTTACACAGCATATTAAGGTTCTACCTACTTATATGTTCTAGATTTGTCACAGAAAATCCAAGCAGAGTTTTAACTGCTTATTTCTGATGCTTTCCTCACAAGACTCAGAAGGCACATGCGTTATCTTTTTAGATCATGAGAAGTAGTGAAACCTGTTTGTTAGACTTGTTTTGGGCTGCAAAGATTTGGGGCTAGATTTACTTCTGCTCTTAAAGAATGTTGTACGAGATAGATTTGGTTGAAACTACCGTTTTTCCTTGCTGCCATTGGGGGCATCCTCTCAGGTGATGATGGGTAACCACCTACTTTGTGTTTTCTTAACTGAGGTACACACGTTTGAACACACTCTAACTATGCATGTCAAAAAGTAACACAAAATATCAAAACACATAGAAATGTTAAAGTAAAGATCCTGTTTTGAACCCATTCCATTTTGAGAGTGCAGGAGGTCCAGTTGTTGAAAGATGAGCAAAATAGACGGATGCACTCAAGCACTCTTAAAAGTAGTGTTTCCAGAAGCGTTCTTTGGAGTGTTGCCATGTAAGAACTACTTGTGGTGCAGTAAAGATCCTTTTAAAAAGACTGGACCACTTTTGTTAATTAGATGTGCAAGTGTGAAGAACATTGAAGTGTGAAGACCCTCCATATAGTGGAGAGATTCTATATAGAGTAAAAGTTTAGCCAAGAACCATAAGTGAAATGAACTTTATTAATAAAGAGTGGAGGGTCATTGATCGGCTTTGGTTTGAAGGTGTTTTTCCCAAAGGCTTTGGTTAATTATGGACCGATGACAGCTGAGTACCTCATATGTAACCAAGGCCTTTGCTAAAAAACCTTGGAAGAGCCCATTTTAGGGTGTAGTGCTTCTTTAGATGTCCAGGAAAAGTCACTGCGCTCTTAAACATGATGGTCTCTTAATGATTCTTCTTTGGTTATTTGCAGAGTTAAATGGTTCCTCTCATGATGGAGTCAAGGTGCTGTATGTTATAGCTGTAGTTCTCTAGCTGTTCTTTGGGAACCTACATTATTTTTACTCACATCTCACAGGGAAAGGGCAAAATCGTGGAACTTATGGAGGTTTGAGGACCACTGCTGTACAGAAGCCTTTTACTAAGAGTGCAGATACACGGAGACGGTGAAGCTGGATGTGTCAAAGTTAATAAGTCTAAATGATACTCTGCAGGCAGAATAGATTAGTGAGTTTCCTTCGGTGCATCGTTGGAGATGATGGAGATGTTTCCTCAACACCAAAGCGACATTGGTTTGTGAGTTATGACTCGGACCCGGAGAGCTTCCTGATTTGTTTCCTCGCTTCTCTCAGGTAGATCTTTGACCGAGCCTGCGGCGATAATGGGCTGGATATATTGATGATGAGGGAAATGATGAAGGCTCAAAGGTCTGATCTGTAGCTTTTTTCCCCCTCCTCTCGCTGGCAGAGCGAAGCCTCCACTAATTGCCTGTGTGAGAGAGTCCAGGCAGCGCGGCTGTAATTTGGATTTGTAATCTATATCGGCTGAGCGGAAAAGATGATGTTATCTTTCCAGTCGGGCCGAGGAGAGGCGCGAATTTAAATCAGTCGCTCTCCTTGACATTTAGGCGCTCCGCTGGAAAAGCGGCGAACACAAATATCGGTGTGTTAATCGGCTTAAGCCGGGATTAGGTCCCGTCGATGAGTTGAGAGAGAGTCGCCAGTAATGGAAATGAGTCGTTCGGCAGTTAAACGTGCTCAGTCTGATTTTTTTAAAACTCCTGTTTGGCCCAATAATGCTTCTGCCGCAGTTGTGAAGCTGAAAGCCTGCAGTGTCTATTGCTAACGCTGCATGCGCTCGCCTAAATGACCACACCGGCCACTGCAGTTGCACATGGTTTTGTGTATGAATGTGTTTGGAAACAGTCGCTGTGGTTGATTTATGGGAATTACTTAAAAGGCCCTTTCTTTCTGACTGTGAGCGTCATTGTATGGATGCGTGCACGTCGTTCTCAGGTTTTCAAACGCGCTTTTGATGGATGAAGGCTTCACCATCATACTTTGACAAAGTCAATTTTTAGAATCATAAATAGTCCTTTAGAGTTCTTCACACACGCTCTCTTGAAAATCATGGTTCTTGACTTGAATAACCGATTCGTTGTGTAAAAACGCTTGTGAATGTACAACCTTTGCATAAAGTCAAGGTTATTTTAACTTTAAGAAAGGTTCTTCACACTCGCATTTATAATACAGATTCCTTAAAAACCTGCTGAAATGCTCGTGTTTCCTGTCCCTGTGTAAGAAAGAGTTGTGCATTAGTTGATTAGTTGGTTTAGGTGTGTTGGGAGAATGCATGAGAAAATGATTTTAAGGGTAGATTGTGGTCGCTATCACTGCTGGACATTTCGTCAAATATTAGTTCCAACCATAATCTAACTTTGCTGCATGCTGTATCTGCCCAAATGTGTCTGATCCAGCCATTCAGGAACTTCTGAAGAACTTTTATAGCTAGATTTTGTGTGGCTAGAAGGTGATTGGTGGCCACTGCTCCATGGCATTGCATGTAGGTTCTCCAGAATGGCCAGGTAATCAACCAAAAATCAAGCTGCTGCCAGACACAGATTCTGGTCTTAACCAGAAATAGCACATTCTGCATGTATGTAGTGACCTTTAGAACTTCAATCTGTTCATTTGCCATTTACATTAACATACATCAGCAATTGTCCCTCAAGTGACTACATTCAACACAGTCTTCATTCATATATGGTACCTGCAATGATAAGTACAATACAATTCACACAGATTGTTCTTCATTTATGCATGTATATAAAGATAAAAGCTAGAAGTTTTACCTGTATTGAAGTTTGACTCTATAAAGCATATGCAGGTTAAAATACAGGAAAAGTGCAAAATGTCAATAAACTATAAAGATTGGGATGGAGGCTTTGTGGGTAGGATACTTGCCTCTGGACCAAAAGGTCGTGGGTTCGAATCCCACCTTCATCATACCACCACTGGGTTTCTGAGCAAGACCCTTAACCCCAAGTTGCTCCAGGGAGACTGCCCCCTGTAGGTAGGGAAAGGAAGTCGCTTTGGATAAAAGCGTCTGATAAATGGCATAAATGTAAATGTCTCATAAATATAGTTCTTGACTTGGGCATATTTTATGTATTATAATTTTACATAATTTGTGGGATTCTTTTATTCGTGGGATTCTTTTCTCCATACACTTCTAAAATGAATGAATTTATGGTAAAATCACTTTAAAAATCTGTTGAAAGTTCTTCACAGAACCGAAAGTTCTTACAGGGCTGTGCATTGCTCCAGAGAAGCTGTTTTGGCCTGTATTTTGAGCATGTAAGGGGCACACGATGCCACAGACTAGATGATGCTGGATATTTTTTCTTTCCGTGTGCGTACCCAGCTCGGGTTCACAGTCCATCCAAATGTTTACGCGGCACGTCTCAGACGGCAGGCCGGCGAAGAAAGGGAAACGTCTCTGCTCTTCTGGCTCGCTCTCTCGCTCGCTTTATTCCATCAAAAGCTCGAGGAGATGGTGTTACATGCGCCTGCCCACACAGCAATAAGCCATCGTCTCACAAAGCCCGCTTATTCATTTTTCTCCACCGCGGCCCATGAAAGGCGGGCTGACCCCTGTGCCTGTGCAGCTCAATGGGAAGAAAAGCGCTCTTTGATTCCCGCTGGCCCAGCGCCGCTGCCAAGCGAAGGAGGGATCTTGAGCAGCGCCATGCTCTCTGCCCCGCTCCGAGGGGCTCACTCCAGTTCTCTCTCTCTCTCTCTCTCTCTCTCTCTCTCGTTTTCCCACTCTGTCTCTCTTTTGTATTGCTCTCTCTCTCGCACTCTTGGACTCTGACGAGCGCAGTGACCAGGTGGGCGTGAGAGAGGAAGGTGGGGCGATAATGTTCGGAGGGTTGGTTTGTTGCTTTGTCTTTAGGATGCAGCTTCAGACTCAGTGAGGGTTTGTGTATGTGGTGGAATACCCAGTTGTCTGTGTCAGTATGTGTTTATGGGAAACGCCCTCAGTAATCATCTTAACCCATAGAAGTTCCCCTGGTTTGATTGGTGTTCATGTGTTATTGTGATTTTAAAAAACATGTAATAATAATAACCACTGTGGTGGTTTACAAAAATGACCACAAAGAACAATTTCTTTGATTTTAGGTGTTAAAAACATGAAAAAACATGAAAACATGAAAGTGGCTGGGGAAAACTTGCAGCAGGGAGGGGGTCCAGAGAGTCTGATTAGTACCGAAAACGCCTAGAAAACTCCTGAAAAGTGGTGCAGCTATCAGTGTTTATGAAGCGTTAATGCATTCTAACAGTTACATTGTCAAATCGTTGGTGCTGGTTTTGGAAGGATGGGAGCGGCGCTCTGCACCAACACATTTGTTGACCAGACATTTGTTGCAAATCTCTTTCCACATTACATTTCCTGGGAAACTTATGAAGCTGATTATTTCTTCAAAAAGTCATAACTTCTGTCTAGTGAAAATTAACACACCACAGAGCAGTGGGAACAGTGGGACATTCTTCCTCTGTACATTAAACCCATTCACCAAGTGAAGCAGTGGGTAGCTAGGAACACAGCACCCAGGGAGCAGTGTGCGGGGACGGTACATTGATCAAGAGTACCTTAGTGATGCCACTAGCAGCCTTGAGATTTGAGATTTTCAGATTCCTGGGGCAACTCCCCAACCACTACACCACCAGCTGCCCCATGTTTCATGTTATGTCTTTATTTTTTGCTCCAACTTATGGAGAGTCCTATCAATTAGAGTACTAAGACGTGTCAATATCGCTGATCAGTATCAGTATAATCTTATGAAATCCATCAGATACATGAGGTCATTGCAGTACACTACACTAAGCATAGGGGGCGAAATGGATTTCACTCCACTGACAGAACAAACAGTGCTTTGAGTTATCAGTGGTAAATTAGTGACTTGGCCAGTGGGGCTAATTCCCAGTGTCCCCTGACTGCCAGGGGCCTTGGGGGGGGTCTTAGAACAAAAGGCTTGAGTTAAACACTTGATCCTCTGCAGATGTGAACATCAGATAAACGAGCGTTTTTTGATTATGTGCACATAAGTAAATAAAGAACGTTATCTGTTTTCAGGTGCGCTTTCTGTTCGGTTCTTATTGACTCGAGGGATATTGCTGCTGCCACTCAAATAGCATGTCGACCTTTCCATGTGTGCAGAACAGCTTGTCACATTATGACTCGGTTTGATATGAAACACGAGAAATCATTATTCAGATCTTTCACAGAAACCTTTAGTTCATGCACAAAAACAGTTAAGATTAGCATATTGTGTTAATAATAAGGCTGCTGCAACTCACGTTTAGATGGAATATAAATGTCTAATCCAGTCTCAGTGGCTCTCTGTGTCTAAATATTCAGCTTCATTCAACCACACAGGTGTGAACCTGTGATTATTTGAGCATCTAAGCCTCTAATAAAGTCAGTAAATGTTACAGCTCCCCCTAATCCATCTTTCCAGCTGTCTACTACAAGCCTATAAATGTTATAAATAAGAGCATGCTCAATAATGCAGCGTCTGCTAAATGGCTGGAAGTTGATTACTGTTATTGCTTCCAACCTGGTTAAACAGTGCAGTTTGATGGGAGCGTTTTAAAGTGCTCAGATCTTCAGTGCAGGGCCTTCTGTGGTCCATTCATCACTCGAGTTGTCCACTGTTGCTTCATTCTCGCTTTGTCTTCTCCTAGCCGTCTCTTTGTCCTCTGTGACGATTTCAATGTCATGGCTCTTTGTCATTGTGTAGCAATTAAAGCTCAGACTAAGTGAAATAAAAATAATAGTAATAATAAATTTGATGTTGCACTTTACATTTTACAAAAAATCTCAAAGTCAAAATAACAGAAACACAAAATAACAGGAGGTCCATGGCAAGAACCCCGTGCGTGACAGCCAAAGTATTGGGGACCTTGTGTGGATGGCGCACAGGTTTTTGTCCTCGAGCAGACCCACCAAGTCTCTCCTCGCTGGCTTCCTGCAGGGCCGTGACACCAGAGCCCTGGAAACAGAGATTGGTCTTGAAATCCTGAGCGATCTCACGCACCAGGCACTGGAAGGGCAGCTTGCAGATCAGCAGCTCCATGGATTTTTAGCAACGGCGGATCTCTCTCAGAGCCATGGCGCCGGCCTGTAGTGCTGAGGTTTCCTCACACCATAGGTTGCCAGAGCGCTCTAGTGAGCAGCCTTCGTGGCCAGTGGCTTCCTGGGCGCCTTACCACCAGTGGATTTAGTAGACAGAGACAGCGGAGGGAGGGGGTCTCCGACAGTTGCAGGAGTTTGGAGCGAGAGGCGAGACTTTAGTTAGGCTTTGTCCTTTAATTCAAGTTATTTAAAGCGATGTTTTTGTCCTAACACAGATTCTTTCAGGTTTGAAGATGTTATGCATTTTCTATTCAAAAGTTTAAAAAAAAAAAAAACAAATAAACAAAACCTTCTTTGTAAAATTGATGACGTAGTGTGTCCATTATATATTATATATTGGGTTGACATAGAATTGCGATTAATCGCGATTAATTTTTTCCAGATTTGCAATTAACTAGTTAATTTGAATTAATCGCTTTACAGCCCTAATTTGTACACATTAAATTCATAAACTCCCAATGTCTGAGGAACGTAAAAGAATGTGTGTGTGTGTGTGTGTGTGTGTGTGTGTGTATGAGTATAAGAACAAAAACCTTCACCCGCTGTTTATTTTTTGCAAATAAAAGTTTGTAATTTGAGCAAATAAAAGATCTGTTTGAGCATTTGTGCGGGTAGGAGTTGGGGTTGAGGGCCTTGGCTTGTCTTGGACTCAGGCAAGGGGGGCTTCAAGGAAAAAAGGTTGGGGACCACTGGACCAATGCTATATATTGATCAGATGAATATTTATATTAAATCATAACATTTTTAAAAATGGCAAATAAAAACATGCCAGACGGAGTGGTGTCAGTCTCGCCAGGGTTCCGGTGACCTAGAAATGTCTTAATAGGGCCTGAAAACCAAGGATGCTTGAGTTGCCCCACAGCTGTGTACAGATGTTTATCTGTGTATGTTTGTCAGAGAGATAGTGAGCGAGCAAGATATTTTGCTCCTTGTTATGTATTGGAGAACAATACATAACCTGCCACTTTATTTTATGCTGAAAACTTGGCTATGAGATTGCTGCCGATGCTGCAGCCATCCATGGCCGGGAGTTCAAGAGAGCATAATTGGCTTCACTGTCTATGGGTTGGCAGGAAGGCCCTTCTCTCCACATTATTCAGCTCAAAGCTGATGGAGGTAACAGATTTGGCGTCTCAGTCCTGCCAGCTTTGAGTGATTGGGGAACTAGCAGGTAGAACTGGACAATACTGGGATTGTTTCTGAACATTTCGAGAGAAAGCAGCATAAGTGCAAATGTTTCAGTGACGGGTTAAGTGGGACAGGATATGGACTTGTGGCAAAAATTTAAAATCTAGTAAATCGTTTGCATACAATATATTTTTAAGACAGTTCTATGTTGTTTTAAACCAGATAAGCTTTCCAACCTAAATACAAATATCAGCCTGTTTTAAATTATTTCTTTTCATGACATCCATAGCATGCTTGGACTTTATATGGACTTTAATTAATTAAAAGTCATTAATGTACTAAATTAAAAAGGTGAGAAAATGACTAAATGTGTATTCTTACTGAAACATGCGTAACTGCATAAGGTGTAGTTACGCATCTTAACTACAGGTAGTTCAGTGGGTAGGCTACTTGCCTCCAGATCAAGAGGTTGTGGGTTCGAATCCTACCTTCAGCATGCCACCACTGGGTCCCTGAGCAAGACCCTTAACCCCAAGTTGCTCCAGGGAGACTGTCCCCTGTAGTTAGAGAATGAA